>BQNB010087487.1:0-27909 GCA_026074375.1 Tanacetum coccineum
TTATAATTATGTCGCTCTATTATAATACACGTATTAAATACGATCAACGATGCGTACATCGTTACCACAAATCATACATATTTTAATATGTATACATACTATACACGTGATGAGAAATCCACTTGCGCGTCCTTAAACCTTAACCCTTACTATATTTTATGTATATATACTATTTTTTGTCCAATCCTAACTTATCTCAATATTTACAGAAAGTTACTATTTTTAGACCTTCCGTTTTTTTAGAACCGAATAATGATCTTAAAACTATTAATTGAAATAATATATTAACCGATCTTTAGTTTTGACCCGCTATATCTTAACTTTTAAAGCAGACAATCCTCGCGGCAAAGTAAAATGTCATTACGAACAACTTTCGTGTTTCGCCGGAAGGCTGAAACGGACTCGAAAGTGCTCAAATCGTTTAATTAATAAATCTGCCATTTTTAATATTTATTAAAAATAACCTATTTTTCTACTAAAGTGTATATTCCGATTTCGATCCAGTTTCTTCGTTATTGGGAGTTAGAAGTCCCGTTTTATGTCTAAACGTCCGTAAAAATATAATTTGTTATCTTTTGTAAACCAAAGTCTAACTTATCAAAGTCTCGAATTCCGAATCCCACATTCTATTTTCTGTTTTAAATTACTCGTTATATAAAGGCACTAAAGTCCATTTTTAGTCCAATTCTCGTCTCAAATATGTCTAATATCACTTATACATTAATATCAGTCTCGTTTTAATATTTATTTCATATTTTAACTAGACCGCGCAAGTTATAATACTTTTCATCACAAATTATATAAATCGATTAAATGAAACAATTTATATATTTGTGTTAAACAAACTCACTTTATTTCGGTGTCAACACACAACTCGACGCACCCCGGCTGATGGACAGCCAAACGCACCCTTGTGCGTGGCTGTTAAGCCAAACGCACCCTAGTCTCGTGTATAATAAAACCAAACACACCCTGGTTCGTTTTCTACTACACCAAACGGACCCCTTGTTGTTATATTCAAACCAAACACCCCTTTGTGTTATAACCCAACCCCGACAGCTCCTCGGCTGTCCCGACTTTTCGACAGCCAAACAAACACCCCGCGGTGTTATAAATCCAAACGCACCCCTTTTTGATATTAACAGCCCGAACGAACCCCCCCTCGCCCCCGGCTGTCCTTAAAACAAACGCACCCTTTTTGGGGCACCCTTGTGGTTGTCAACCCAACCCCGACAGCCCCTCGGCTGTCCCGACTTTTCGACAGCCAAACAAACAAACAAACACCCCTTGGTGTTATAAGACAAGCCAAACGCACCCTTTTCACTTATAACTAACCAAACATCCCTAGCTGCTAAACCCAACCCGACCCCGGCTGTTTTCGACAGCCAACACAACCACACCCATACCCGGCTGTTTGACAGCCATGACGACACCCCTTCGTTGGTGGTGTTTTACCACGAAACCAAACGCGCCCTAAGTGTTGTAAACCCACAAACCAAACGAACACCCTTACACGGGCACCCCGAACCCAAACCAAACACGCCCTTGGTGGGATTTCTGTCAACCGAACGCACCCCATGTGCGTTGAGACTGCACAGCCAAACGCGCCCTTTGTATTTATAACAGCCAAACGCGTCCCCGGGTGCTATACACCCGACCCGACGCACCCACTCGGGGCTTATACATAGCCGGACAAATACACCCCCTTTTGGGTGGTTTACCACCAACCAAACTCACCCTTTCGTGGTGATGGTGATGGTGGAGACAGTGGTGGTTTCGGTGGGGATGGAGAGGTGATGATGATAATAATGATGGTGGCGTCGGTGGGTGAGTGGTGGTGGTGGAAAATGGCGCGTGGAGGCGAGTGTATATGGGGATCGGATAGATCGGCCCACGAGGAGCCTTTTTGGTCTTGCCGGAAAAATCCCGCCGGAAAACTTTTCCGGCGGTGGCAGCCGGTGGCCGGCGGTGGGGGGTGGTGGCCGGCTGAATTGGGGAAGAAAGGGAGAGGTGAGAGAGATATATAAAAGTGTGTTTTATATAAAGATGGAAAATGAAATGAAAATGGAATGAAAATGATATATATATATAAATGAAATGACAAGTTTCAAAAGTTGGGGGGTTATATTGTAACATTTTTATTATATTTTTATAAATATCGGTTCGGGACTCATTTGAGCGACTTAACGAACGATTCAAATCTCGAAACTTGCGCCATTGTTTTTATAATCATTTTTCTGATAAAAACGAGTATTTATTTGATAATATTTCAGAAATATTTTATAACATTTAATAAAATATTTGTTATTCATTTTGTGAACCGGTTTCGCTCCGTCTGAAATAAAAATGGATTTCAACTCGAATAGTCGCGTTTTCAAAAACGCTTTTAATTAAAAATGATGAATAATTTATTTAATATTTTTATTAAATAAATACTGATAACTAAAAACAAATTTAATTGTTTTTGTGTGTCCGCGTTGTATATTGTTCGAATAATGTTTGCGGTGCTGTTTTAGCCCTTTTCGGCTCGTTTCCAGGTCTCGGGCAAAACTAAAAAGTTGTCAGGAATGTCATTCCACATCAAATTGCTTTAGAGTCCGAGTCGTGAAAACGTGATTTAGATGATCGTTCTTATAAGTCAAGTCAGAACCCAAAATGTCAAGATTGACATCAGTCATTCTAATTTCGATAATTCTCGGATGTTACTTATCTTACATATAACTTATCATCATTTATATACATACATGTATATTACATTACATATATATAAATCATTTATATTATCACATTATATATACATAATATATTTAATACATATATATATTGATTTTATATATTATTATATGATATATAATATATATATATTTATATATAGACATATATATTCAGAATTAAAAATAAAACAATAAGCATTTTAAAATTGAATAAAACTCGTATGTATATTAACTGATCAATATATTCAATTGTAATGTCGTACATAATCAAATTCTCAACTACCATAATTTAAAGACTTATGACTCTTCCATGTCCTAGCTTGCCGTTGCATAGTTTCACGAGAGACATAATTTTTGCGCTTCGATTGTAATTTTGGTGCAGAATTGTAATCACTAATCTTTTGTATCGTAGGGTGGTGTAACCTGCAGTAAACAAAAAACGCTTGTATCAAACATTGAATTAAATATGAAGAATTATATATATGTAGGTTGAAAAAACACATGTATGTACCTCCTCATCAAGAACTACTTGATTCTTTAGCCATGCAAAGAAACCACCTACGCCATCCTTAACTGTTACTAACCCATTATTTCCTACGTCTGGTATGCATGCTGCATCCACTAACGATGAATCAATTGACACTTTATAGCAATCATTTGGGGGTGCTTGGTTATGCAACATTTGTTTTCCATCAGACTTGTATACGGTACCCAAAGCAACAATATTTAGTTTCTTTAAGTGCCATAATTTGCACTTAGATGCCTAAAAAAAGAATTTTTGCATGTATATATCAAAAATTATTTAAACAAAAGAATAACAAGACACATGTTGAAATACATACTATTGGTAGTTCTTGTGTTGCAGACACATTTCCTTGCGATTGGGAATCTTGAGACCCGTTTCTTCGTGACTTAGGAATTTCTTAGGCGTCTGACAGTTTATAGGGTTCCTCTATGATATATAAAACAAGGTACATAAGTCTTGTAATTAAAAATTCAAAAATCAAACATTGTTTCATTAACTCCACTTTTTCGAAGTTACAAGCCCATTAGACTTCTTCTGAATTCTCGCATCTTTATCATGTACAACAACACTTGACTGAGTTCAGTCCACCTTATAAGCGCCCATTGGAGTTACCTGCAATATAAATTAAGAAATACATTGACTCATCAGTTTATGTTCAGTACCTGCTATCATTAGCATCAGTGGTGTTAGCATTAGAAAATGAAATTGTTAACCCAACTAAAAATCTTACATCTGAGGCTACTTGCAATTGAGATGAAAAATTCAACTACACCCCTTATGCAGCCAACTGATTCATCAGTTGACTAAGCATTCCCTTTGTTTCTTGTCATCTCATTGGATAATTTCTTGACCAATACATCTTTTTCTGTCATCTCGGTGGACAATTTCTTGACCAATACATCTTTTTATTGACGCTCGGTCCTCTCATTTATCATGTTGAGTTTGAGTAACTCAATTCTTTCATTAGTTGCTTGTTGCTTTGGAGGAAGATGAAAATACCCTTGTATGTAAACTCCACTTCTACTCCTCTTGCATAACCTCACTTGTCCTTACCATAACACAACTGTCATGGAATCAGTGTAATCATCATGATTAAAGGTTCCTTCCTTGATTGTCATCCGCTTCATTTGCAATATAAATATGGAATAGGTTATTAATCGTAAAAGAAGCATATTATAGAATTTGCAGTCAAACTTAAATGTTTATCTCCACTGATCTAATTCTATCAATATATAAATTTCTCCCTTTTTTTTACCCTTCCTTTCAACCATATTATACCACGCGGGGGTTCTTCATCTGCTTCAATTTCTTTATTTTTGATCTAATAAACATCAAATGCATACACATGTAAAGTTAAACCAAGATAAATGAAAATATGAGGGTATTAAATGCAAATGTGCAAATTGTGCAATGTAAACAGATTCATTTCTCAAACTCGTCTCTCAATTTGTAAAACAAACATTATGTAATCTTACCATTTTCTCTTTCACAAAAACATATCCACCTCGTCCCATTTTATGATGATAAACATTTTTGGAACGCGCCATTTTACCTCTAGCTGATTTCTCCTAAAAACACAAAATCACAAGTGTTGGGATTAAAAGCCTTCTTGATGCTGTTAAAGATTAATGTGATCAAGATTAAAGATAGTGTTTTGCTTTGTGATCTTCAAGGAAAAGAACTAAGTGGTTAGTACTGGCTAGAGTAATTACATTACTTCTGCTGTACATAGTTAGTACTGTAGTTAAATATTTTACTACGATAGTATAACTTAGTACTGCTAGTATAAAGTTAGTACTGCTAGAGAACTATAATGAAATATATGCCAAGTGTTTACTACTACTGGCAATACAGTTAATGCTGCTAGTGGGAGTTAACGTTGCCAGTGAAAGTTACTACTGCTAGTTCAAGTTAAGACTGCTAGTAGAAAAGTTAATACTGCTGGATTGTTAAACCTGCTGAGAAGATTACAACTGCTTATTATGAAATGACATATAGACTTAAATAAAGATGACTAATTAAAACCTTGTATGCATCGGTGGTCGTGTAGTTTACAAACTCGACCCATTCTTCTGCTTTCACAATTGCACTATACTTGGCCGGGAGTTCATTCAGTTTCGAAGGTGTATTTAGGTTGGGCAATATGTATTTTTCTCTCAGTTTCATTCTGAAATTCCTTAGCAGTTTACAGACATGCATTTACCACGTTCTGAATGTCAAGTCATACATCTATAAATATTCACTGCCATAGATTATAATACTGTTGTTTATATTTAGTTCGCAATAATTGTAATTGTGCATAGATAAACTTATGTAGTACTGGGTTAAAAAATAGTATATATGTATCGTGATTTCATCCCATAGTTTATCTCTTGATTCTTTATCCACCTTCTTCCAGGATAGAATCTTCAAACCTATGTGCTCACGAACCAGATCTCCTAAAAAACTCAAAAACAGTGCTCTGTGTAACCCTGATACCCTATTCAACGCATCAAAGGTTACCTTGATCTTTATTCCACCAGGTTTGCCATATTCCTTGCGAAACTTATATAGCCTGGTTATGCCCCTCTTAACTAGTTTCAGATCTGAATGGTTGGTTCCATCCGCATCTTCAGCATGGTTGGTTCCATCCGCATCTTCATCATCAGAATACTTCTCGGATTCATATCCTAACATATCATCATTTTCATTATCAGAATTAACCAAAAGATCATGATCATCGGCTTGAATTTCCACCAAATGATTCTGAACATCGGATTGATTTTCCATGACTCTTGAGCAACAATGTGTAAAAGAAAATGATTCTGGCTTGGAGAGTAATGGTGATAGAAGATTTGATTTTTCTGTTTTGGTTGCAGTCTTTTTTTTAGGAGAGAAATCAGGGTTTATGATGAATATGAAAGGGCTCTTTTTTTGGAAACTGATATGCATTTAAATTGGTGATTTATAATTTTGGATAAATTTTTTGGCTCCTAATTCTTGTAAATAACAATTTAATTATTTTAAAAAATATCATTTTTGAAAAAAAATCTCTAATTTGGCTCCAAAACTGATTTTTTTTTCTCCAATCTACCTGCTGGTAATACAGTTATACGCTGTTGTGGAGGTTAATACTGCTAGTTGATAGTTTTCTGCTAGCTCATGTTAAGACTGCTTGTGGAAAAGTTAATGATGCTGGATGTTAATGCTGCTGAGGAAGATTTCAATTGCTTATTTTGAATTTGGACCATTAACACCCAAAAGCTTTTTTTATCACAAAATATGTAATCTTGTATGTGACCCATATAATTTTTCTTGTATGACCCATATCTAAAAATACAAAAAATAAATAAATTAAAACAACATTAACTAAGAAAGTTTGATTAATTACAATCATCAACAGATACAAGTCATTACTACATGAAATATTGTTTGATTAGCCAATATACAAGTTAGATTGCCCAAAAATTAGCTTAACATGTTACTAGAATACTGTTTTAAGCTGAGTACATCATGAAAATGTAAACAATAATGATGAAATCCTTAATCACTCTCTCAACTAAACCTTTCTTTTCCACTTTGACTTGTCTGCCACATGTTCAGGTGTCACTCATTACAAAATTTTTCACCATATGATCCAATGTTTTCAATCATTAGCTAGTCCAAGACTCACATCCCTTTGATTGGAATGGGGATTTTGTAGTTGACTCGGGAATGGGCTTGTCCTTTGCATGAGTAGATAATGCCTCAACTGTCGTCATATCCATACCATTTAAGCTATTCTTTTAGATGGGCTCCTTAGACCGACCTTGCAATTGATGGGGCCACCTTCCCCCCAATTAGGATTACTTGTTATTGAGGTCCCCTCACTAGAAACACATTTGTTAATTTCTGAGCTTGTCTGTAGTAAGAACAATTATTTCTGCAAAAAACAAAATTTTAAAATCAAACTTAAAACTCTGGTAAGTCTGTTAACCCAAATTATAGATGCAAGCACACCATTTGACCCACATTACAGATGCACATTACAGTGCCCTAACCCAATAACCACTAACTCTGTTAATAAGCTAAACCCAGCAGCCCTAACTCTACAAATAAGCTAAACCAAACAGCCCTATGATTGACAAATATACATAATTCAAGAAACCCCCCCCATAACTCTGCTAATAAGCTAAAACCTTTTAACCACCATGTCTGCTAATAAGCTAAACCCGTAAACCCTAAGTTGCTAATAAGCTTAACCCAATACCCATATCTCTGCTAATAAGCTTAACACTACAACCCTAAACTCTCGCAAACCTAAGCTAAAATAAGCTGCACCTATTTCTACTAATAAGCAAAATAACTAATAAAACCCTAAGTCTGCTAATAAGCTAAACCGAATAAGCTAAACACCAAAAATCAAATAACCTAAATACATAGAAGCTTATAAGCTAAACAAAATAAGATGCGAACAAATGGACAAGGCCTCTTACTCATTCTAGATGATGACGATTATGGATTGCTTATGTGGTTTGGAATTAGAGTTGTGTTTGATTATTGGGTCGATTAGAGGAAATTGTATTTCAATTAGGGTTGTGTTTGATTATTGGGTTGGGTTGTAAGTAGATTACCTATGGACTTAACCCTAATATTAAAATTAAATAAATTATTAAAAGTTTATAAATAAATGAGAATTAAATTATATAAAAGTTTTAATTTGTGTTATTATGGAAATAATTAATTGAAAATTAATTAAATTAAAGTTTATAATTGTCATTTTAACTTAAATTTGTAGCTTTAAAAATAAATTAGCTATAGAATCTTAAGAAGATATCGTGTTATATCATGCTTGATTCAAAACGTGTATTAAGTGCGGGTCTTCAACAAAGAATATCTTATCGTGGTTGGAGCTTAAGTTAGTAGTATCATCGATAACATTATTTGAAGATGAATTAAGCACCAATAGAAAACGGAGGTAGCTCGTCAAACTGGTTGTATCCGTCCTCGAACATTCTCAACAAACTATACGTCGTTTACCATGAATAACGACATTCCATCTAGAATCATTTGTGTCCTCAATAAATTCTATGCATAGCCATTTGGGAAGTTTAACTCCTTGTAAAGCCATGATTGTTAAATGTGGAAAGAGTGTTAGCCTCGGTCGAGATAGATGTGATAGCTATAGCATGAATAGTCACCTAGAACACAATATCCAAGTTCACATTTCATAACATCTTTAGTATTTTTGATTGTTTTTTGAATGTTAATACTATAAGAAAAACAATAACAATGATGAACTTAATGCATGGTTTGCTTCAACTGACAGCCTCCTGTAAGAAGAAGATGATGAAAATACCACCTTGGACCAACATCATTGTTTCTTCTTTCATTGTCGCAATAGTCGTTATACAATGCTTACTGAGAAGTCATGCAAATCACCTTGTATGTCTTACCGATTATGGAAGTTCACATTAGTTTGGTTTCATGTATAGTTTATCGTCTAATCTATGTGTGTAATAATTTAATGTTTAATAGTTTACTTTAGCTCGTTTATGGATCTTTGTTTACTTGTAGGTCATTAATGTTAATTCGTGCCTTGATAACTTACGACATATCAACTCACTAACAAATATGTATAAAGAGAATACCTTGTCAAGATTATGTTTTAAATTTACTTTCACTGATATGACTTTGTTCAAGTATTAGATAATAACCAAGGTTGCAAAAGTCGCGAATCGCGAATTGCTTGTTTTGGGTATTTCCGGCGAGTTTTGTGTAGTAGATATAAACAACTATCATAAGTGATTAAAACACCATAAGTGATATAAACAACTTATAATAGATATAAACAACTATCATAAGTGATTAAAACACCAATAGAAAACGGAGGTAGCTCGTCAAACTGGTTGTATCCGTCCTCGTAGACAACATTCTCAACAAACTATACGTCGTTTACCATGAATAACGACATTCCATCTAGAATCATTTGTGTCCTCAATAAATTCTATGCATAGCAATTTGTGGAAAGATTGACACTTGTAAAGCCATAATCGTTAAATGTGGAAAGAGGGTTAGCCTCAGTCGAGATAAATGTGATATATAGCTAGAGCATTTATGGGTTAATGAAAATTCACCTACAAATCACGTAGTGTGGAACCTAGAACACAATATACAAGTTCAGATTTCATAACATCTTTAGTATTTTCGATTGTTTTTTGAATGTTAATACTATAAGAAGAACAATAAAAATGATGACATCATGCATGATTTGCTTCACTGACCGCCTTCCCGTAAATCAAGAAAATCAAGGCACATTAAAAACCTAAAACAAGTATTAAAACAATAAAGCTAATTTGAAAAATTCAAACTTAATTAGAAATTTAAAAACTAATTTGAAAATTATTTAAAAACTTTTAAAACTAAAAATACAAAATCTTAAAACTTATTTTTGTAAAACTAATTATTATAGCAAATCTTAACTAAAAATTTCAAGAAAATTTATGAAAGTGCTAAATACTATTTTTGAGGTTTAGAAATTAAAAGTTGGAAGAAATAAGCTACAGATAAGCTGCTAAAAATAAAATAAGCAAATAAGCTCAAAACAGATAGTCTATAAGAGGAATACAAAACAAGGTATAATTGAAAAAGACCCAAGGGCGGAGATGGTTGAGGTCTTGGTGTGAAGGGGAGGTCACAGGTTCGATACCTGTGGCTTCCTTTTTGGTATTTCCCTCCCCAAAATTTTTGGTATTTCCCTCCCCAAAATTTTTAAAAAGCCCCCCATAATTTAAAAGTATTTCCTTCCCCAAAATTTTTAAAACGCCCCCTATATTTTTTTCAGCAAATTTCAAATTCTCCCTCCACCCATCTCCATCTCCACCCAAGTTTCTCACATTTCTCACCAATCACCAGTCACCAATCACAGCCACCAGTCACCATCCACCATTCACCAGTCACGTCACAGCCACCAGTCACCATCCACCATCCACCATTCACTAGTCACCAATCACAGCCACCAGTCACCATCCACCAGTCGCTGGTCCGGCCATCAACAACGAAGGGAGGTTCATTTAGATCTAAATTAGGTACTTTTTTGAATTAGGAAATCATTATGTGGTAATGTTAACTTATGCTTACTTTTCATTGTCAATTTTATTTGTTATACATTATTCAAAACATCTTTAAGTTATTTTTGATTGGTTTTTAGAATGTTAATATATCAGAAGAATTATAAAAAATGATGACAAATCTTGCAATGATTTGCCTTCACTGACCCCTTCCCCGTAAATCAAGAAAATAAGCACATTAAAACTAAAAGCGACGCGTAAGAGAGAAAAGCAATAAAGCTACATTCGTAATTTGACGGACAAACGTTATCGCGCGCCGACGGGAAGTAGAAATTTAAAACGGAAACGAGGAGATTTGAGGAAGAGATGATTATAAAAACATTTAAAAACGATCGCGCGAAGAGGGTTAGCCTCAGTCGAGATAGATGTGATAGCTAGAGCATGTATGGGTTAATGAAAAGTCACCTACAAACCCCGTAGTGTGGAACCTAGAACACAATATACAAGTTCAGATTTCATAACATCTTTAGTATTTTCGATTGTTTTTTGAATGTTAATACTATAAGAAGAACAATAAAAATGATGACATCATGCATGATTTGCTTCACTGACCGCCTTCCCGTAAATCAAGAAAATCAAGGCACATTAAAAACCTAAAACAAGTATTAAAACAATAAAGCTAATTTGAAAAATTCAAACTTAATTAGTAATTTAAAAACTAATTTGAAAATTATTTAAAAACTTTTAAAACTAAAAATACAAAATCTTAAAACTTATTTTTGTAAAACTAATTATTATAGCAAATAAGCTCAAAACAGATAGTCTATAAGAGGAATACAAACATGTGGCTTCCTTTTTGGTATTTCCCTCCCCAAAATTTTTAAAAAGCCCCCCATAATTTAAAAGTATTTCCTTCCCCAAATTTTTTAAAACGCCCCTATATTTTTTTCAGCAAATTTCAAATTCTCCCTCCACCCATCTCCATCTCCACCCAAGTTTCTCACATTTCTCACCAATCACCAGTCACCAATCACAGCCACCAGTCACCATCCACCAGTCGCCGGTCCGACCATCAACAACGGAGGGAGGTTCATTTAGATCTAAATTAGGTACTTTTTTGAATTAGGAAATCATTATGTGGTAATGTTAACTTATGCTTACTTTTCATTGTCAATTTTATTTGTTATACATTAAGTGGTATCTTGTTTGGTTGTGTATACTTTGGTCATTTTTAGAATAATGAGATAAACAACATAATAGAAAAGCATCTGTGTTGTATATCAGGTAGTAGTTCTGATAATCTCATAGTGGGAAACACTTAGCAGCAGTAAATACCATATAAGCTTCCACCATGGAACATGAGTATCATTTTTTGTGAGGTTGCAACTAGAAATAAGGCACTGTTTGGGTTAATGGGTTGTTTTGACATAGTCATTATGATCTAAGGGAATTTTAAGTACCACTACACTACCCACTGTCCATTGTAATTATACATAAATGATTTGATGCTTATACTGGTTTAATTTGTGACTTGTAGGATATATACGTTACCATTTGACCTCAACAATAGCATGGACAAGTCTTGGATGAGAACTAGTAGGACCAAGAAATAATATATTGATGGAGTAGAAGCGTTTATTAAGTATGCAGTACACAACTTGCAGAAGATGAGGAACATCGACCCACGAGGTAATAAACAACAGCTTATGATTCCATATCCGTGTACCACATGTTTAAAGCACACAGAGCATAAAGTAGAGGAAGTGCAATTCTATTTATTCAAAAACGAGATTGATCTAAGCTACACAAAATGGGATGAACATGGAGAAAAGGATGAGTAAGCAACAACTGCCCAAATACCTGTTAATGCTACAACAGAGTTTCTTGACGACACGGATTTTGACATGGATTTTGGTTCAGAAATTCCAACAGATGGCCCAGCAACAGTAGAAATGGTTAATGCTACAAAAGAAAGTTTTGATGAGGACGACCTTGCCAAGTTTCAAGAACTATTATTAGACGCGGAGAAGCCACTTTACAAAGGATGTCCTGACTTCACAAAGTTGTCTGCAATAGTTAAACTACTCAACTTGAAGGGTAAGTATGGAGCTTATGATAAATTCTTTACTGAATTACTAGGATTGTTAAAAAAGATGCTACCTGCTGGTAACGAAATGGTTGAAAAAACTTATCAGGCCAAAAAACTAATGAGAATGATGGGATCAGGATACAAAAAGATACATGTATGTAGCAACAACTGCATTCTTTACTGGAAGGATAACAAGGAGTTGACTGTTTGTCCAACTTGTGGGATATCAAGATGGAAGGTGGATAATAAGACACATAAAGTGTACGAAAACATTCCGGCAAAGGTAATGTGGTACTTTCCAATTATACCAAGACTGCAACGACTCTTTAAGTTAGAAAGTATTTCAGAAGATCTAAGATGGCACGCAACAAGGAGGATAACAGATGGTGTTTTACGTCACCCCGCAGATTCACAGGCATGGCGTACCATAGATGAAAAATTCCCCGAAATTGCTAAAGATCCGAGAAATCTACGGCTAGGAATATCGGCTGATGGGGTTGACGTCAACTCAGGAACTAGGCATCACAGTGTATGGCCAGTTTTATCTGTCATATACAACCTTCCTCCATGGTTGTGTATGAAAAGAAAGTTTATCATGCTTTCGGTATTAATATCAACACTAAATCTAGATTTTGCAACTACAGATGTAGCTCCTAAACCCTTAGATTTTGCTGTTACAGGGGAAGTGAATAAGGCTCTCTTAATACTAGATTTCCTAGTCAAAGCATTACATGCAACATATTTTTCATGAAAATGCAAAAATACATCAAGACCACAAGAAATACATAAAATATTCAAACCATCGTTTCCAGCATTTACAGTCTTAGAACTTGTTATACATTCATTGGTTTAACAAACATTCAAAGGTTTTGTTCCACATTTATTAGAATCTAAGTAAACACTATTTGTTGTCTTCACAACATATGTTGATGAGCTCTTAGTGTTATTCAAGACATTATTCTTCGATTTATTATCCTTAGACTTGGGTCTTCTAACACTCTTTGAACTGCCTACACATGTGGAATTGGAAACATTTGTGTTAGCCTTAGAATCCGGTGTTTTTGTGTCTTCCTGATTGATCTTATACATTCATCTTGCAATTACATTCGCATTGTGTTGTTGTTTTTCCTCAATTGTAGGAGTAGACTATGAAGTGACTGGATTTGACCTATCTAAAGTAACCTTAGTGTTTGACACGTTCTTAGCCTTAATTGCTAGATTTTTGTTGAACGGTGTTACACAAAGAAGATGTCCTAAGGTCTCAGATTTGTCAAACTTAGTATTCACATGCTTCTCTTTGTCAATCATTTTAAGCTTACTCGTAAGCTCAGAAATTGTCATCAAAAGATCTTGATTTTGAGCACGAACATCAGCATAAGCATATGTCTTTTGAGTGACATCTTCAAACATTTCATTAATTTCATTTTGATGCTGAGCCCGTGTTGCTTTGATTGAGTTAAAAAGCCTTTGAAATTCAAGTTTAATATTTTCTCTTTCTTTAACAGTAGACTCAATTTGATTTTTTAGCAACATGCTCTCATCATGCAATGTGGACATCTATTGTTTCCAAGAGACATCACAAGCCATTTTCTATTTTTGATGTTGCAATTTGAGTTCAAAAGCAATACTGTGAGCTTGTGATCTTTGAAAATTATTTTCAATAATTTTGATTCTTTTGAGCAAATTGGCTTGGATATCTCTGGAATTGCTTGAACTCTTCTCAAGTTCAACTTATAACAACTCATGTTTTTGTTGTTCTACCGAAAGCAACACACAATCTCGGATTTCACTTGTCAAGGATACTTCCAAAAGGCGATCAATTTCATTTCGTAAAAGAGTTTCTGTTGGAGATTTTTCGTTGACTTTTTGTTTCATTGTCACAAAAATATTTAACATTTCCTGCACTTCCTCAATGAGTTCCTCTTTTATTTCACTCAAAGTCTTGTATAAAGATCTTGGCATCGGAATCACATCGGTTTTATAAAACTCTCTTAATTCATTTTGACTATCAGACAACCATCTTCGTTCTTTGTCTTAAAAAAATGTTTTATTAATCCTTGTTTGGAAACCGACAATTGTATCTCCCAATTGTCAATCTTTATTAAATAACCGACATCTCTATTTGGCAATTATTATACCAATGATTCCGAAGGAACATCTTTAGACTTAGAACCATTATCAGAAGTAGAAGGAATTGAAAAATATGTTTGTTCAACAGAAAGTTCTTGTTGAGGAAGAAATGTTTCATAAAGCGCATTCAACTTTTCATAATAATTTGAATCATTTTGTGCCTCATTTTGTTTCGACTTTCTTCAGCATCCTTTAAAGTTTCCTCTGAATCAGGTGAATGAATTATCAACTAATTACTATGAAGTAAATCACCATCATACATTTAAGGTTGTGCTGCAATGGCCTTCTTGAGACGCTCAAGATTTGTATAACAACCCAGCTTTAAGAAAAGGATCATAAACTTTATTTGGTTTCTTTCCAAGCATGTGAATCGTTTAAATTGACTGACCCATTTTATAAACAATTCGATCATGAGAACTCAGTTTCTCTTTGAGAAAAAGGAATATCCACACGCAACCTGAAACAACACTTTTCTATAAAAGTCCAACATTAACAAATAGAATAACAAGTAGACTTTCATACTATTTATCATTTTCACCTAATGGTATAAAATCCATTTTGTAATTATAATACAAAAACAAAACACCAGTCTGTCAATCGTTGTCCTTAACAATCCTTAGTTACACGTTCCCATTCAACACATTTTATTCTTTATATGTTGAGTATTGAATTGTTTTTGACTCAAATGTTTTGACCCGATCCTTAAACGTCTCAAGTTCCCGTTGTAGGAAACCTTTTTGCTTTTTAATGTCATTATTCAAACATTTTTGGTTTTCAGCTTCACGTTGAACATTGTATGCTAGCATTTGTTATTCATGATATTCATCATGAGCAATTGAATCATGTTCAGATGTGCCACCATTATTTTCCACAAACGGATCATCAAATATGATATTAGAATCTATTTGATCATCATCCGTTATTTGAATAACAGTTTTACGTTTCCCATGACTTACTTGTTCCTGAACCTTAGATGAAGCATGTACCTGGCTAACAGCCTTTGCATCATAGGATGGTACATTCCTAGCATGATCGTCTGCTAGTTGGAGTCGAGCCATTAACATGTCTGCTGTAGTTAACTCTTCCAAATCTTCTCCATATGAAGTGTTAAGCATGAAATCATTCTCTTCAATGTGCTGATTGCATCCAGCCTTCATCTTCATATCTAAACAACATTTGTTTCTCTGAAATACTTGCATCACGAACTTTTGGTTTCTAACACTCACGAGCATAATGACCTTTCCCATTGCAATTGTAACACTGAACATTTGCTTTGCCTGGAGTAGACTCAGTTCGTAGAACATGCTGAATAATCTGATTGCTTTCATCACTGCATTTCCAGTATTAAACCCTTGAGTTCTGTTTCTCCGTGCATTCTTGTTAGCATTTCCACCACAACATGCATTCTTGGTTTGTATGTCAACTCGACCATCCTGAACCACAGCTTGATTCCTTGTGTTGGAGGAAATATGAAGATGATTGTTGGTGGGTGTAGAGAACTTTATTTAGAGATGTAGCTTGATCGAGTAACCCTCATAGCAGTTGTAAGCTAATCGTCTTAAAGAAATTGCCTTCTAACTCCCCTTGATATTCATCATTATAATCAACGACCGATGGAGGATGTGTGACATAGTATGGTTGTGGAGAATAAGAAGAGTTTGCATGAGAGTGTGATGAAGAATCATTTGAATGAGCAATAAGAGCTAAAGGATCATGATTCTTGGCAGGTTTCTTTGCCCTTGATGCGAGAACATGTGGTTCAAATTGCACTAACGAATCAGACAACTCATCATAAGAGACTGCAGATCCAATTTGATTGTTAACAGAATCATGGAAACATATTTGCTCGATTCCTCGTTGCCAAACATTTGAGAAGACTTTGTTTGATTGCATCACCGGATTTGGACGAACATTATTACAACCATGATGTTCACAAAGTTTTTTTCAACCTTTCATCACAGATCTAAAGATTCCCCTTTTATTTTGCTGCAAAACTTGTCAAACACATCCATAAGACGAGAGTGTCTCACATGAGAAGTAATTCCAGATACCATGCATCAACCTTTTGAATTAGTTGCCCACATTTCTTTAGCAATTTTACATTGCTTCCACTGAATTATATATATATCATTTTTGTATTGCTATAAGAAGATAATTCATACCTCTAACATCATCAATGTCATTGCTTCTTGTTACACCTCAGTCATTTTGGACAACGGTTCAAGTATTGGCACTATAGGATTTGTTGGATCAACAATCATGGGTCTTTGATAAGGGCCATTTTGTATCGAATTCCACATTCTTTCCCCGTCTTCAAGCTTGTTATCTAAAAACCTTCTGAATCGACTTTCCTATGGAATATCATCCCCTTCTCAAGCATTGGAGGTCATCTCATAGCTCCAGACTCAGCCGAGTTTGTTGATTGGAGTTGGTTGAATTATTTGAAGTAGACATGTTGTATCAAATGATTACAAAGCAAACTTGGATCATTTTGGAGATAAAGTATTGTAATCATGAAGTTAACGAGCAATAACAACCTTGTCTTGTATTACACTTTGAACTGTGTTACGAAACCCAAACAATAAGATACGAAACCTCTAAACAGTGTAACAGAACCTTAAAAATGATGTTACGAAACCTCTTGTCTGTGTTACGAAACCTCTTGCATGTGCTACGAAACCTCTTAAAACAATGTACGAAACCTCAAAACTATAATACGAAACCCCTTATGAAACCTTCTGGTATCAAAACTGAGAAACTAGAACCACTAACATTGTTGATACAAAACCATGAATATCAGCAACCGAAAACAAGTCTATTTGAATATGAAAACTCTGATTTACAAACCAACAAAGATTACGAAAGTTTCGACATATCCCAAAACCCAACGTTCTATCAAGCTCAAGGATACGAAACCCTCATTTTCCCCGTAACATACCCACAAAACTCTACATTCCGAATAAACACAATAAATCCCATTCTTGTTGTGAATGCTTAGCTACTAAACCTAAAAAACTTACTGTATATTGATCTTAAGACATTTAGTAAAAACGAAAAACTTCAACGATATCCCTTCAATTAACAAGTTTCTATGTTACGAAAGCTAGATTTATCGTTACGAAAGTAATTCTTTTTTTTTATTTTAGTTTAATTTTTTGTTACGTAACTGTAGAAATGACATAACGTAGACAGTTTACCCTTGAAGATTTCTAACTTATGAAAGCTTAAAATTGTCCTATGAAAGTAATTCTCCCGCCTAAAAACAGTTTCCGAAACCTATCTTCTTGTTTACGAAAGCTAACAAATCCATTTTATCAATAAATTTGAATTCAAAAACATGTAATTTTCGTAAACGAGGTATTAATTCTTTAATTTGATAGTTACGAAAGCTAATGTATTACATTTTAAGATAAAAACACATCAAATCACAAAACTAAACCATACGAAAGCTATTGTTCATCCTTATGAAAGCTAAATCGATCTAATTTCTTGCAATTAGGCTCGATTTGATCACGAAAACCACACTAGATCTCTCCTGGCAATAGATACCACTTGTTAGATGCTATGTTTGCTAAGTAGATATCATACGAAAGCTATAAGAATAAAGGAGATGAGCTAAAGAGTATTTTCATCATTTTCTTAATTTTCATTTCAAAAGGGGAAAATAGAAATGGGAGGGAGAAGTGAATGTTACAAAGACAAGACATGTATATATACTCCTCCAAGATAAGTATATATACTTATTACTAAACTATTCTATTTTCCCTAAACTTAGTCAAACCTTGGTCAACTTAACTTAACTTTGACCAAGATAAACTTTAATTACATGCAACACTACAATAAAACATAGAACACAAGCCTAAGACCAATTCCTAATAATAATTAACACTTTCATCGTTCCTAACAAACCGTCATTGTTTAGCCCCATTAAATTAGGAAATATACGTATATTTTTCAATAGAAAGATTGACAAACTATAGCTCACAATAATTCAAGTTTCGAGCAGATGATGAAAAGAGATTGCTAATCGACACAATTTTGCAACACAAACGTTCCATTTAAAATGTGCAGCAGAAACAAATAAATTTAAAAGATCATGACAACCAAATAAAAAACACAGCTTATAACACTTATGAAATAAAGACTTACGACCATAACTTATACATATGGTATAAAATCAACACTTATGACCACATATCATACTTTAAAAGATATCATGCACATATCAAACTTCACTTATAAACACAAATGAGACTTGTCAGGCCTCTTATTAAGTAAATTGGGTGGTCAAATAAATAATCCCGAGCCTGATTATAGGAAAACTAGTTATTACGGGAAATAATCAAGCTAATTTGCCTAAAATACGGCTAAAGCCCATTAGTGAACATAGGTTCGGCCCATATAAGGCCAAACGACCCAACAAGGGTCCAAGTCTCTTTGTAGTATAAATACCACCCTCTTAGCATGTTAGGAGGGTGTTGGTTACTCATTTCTTCTATGTAATTTTCTACTTTTCTTTCTTCCTCTTTCTCTCTCTAAAACCATCTATTCTATTTCTAGAAATCATTATTGTTCGTGTGTGGTTGTGTTTTATGAAATAGGTCTATCATGTGGTATCAAGAGCCTAGGAGTGTTTAGTGATTTGTGTGAGTTTTGTTTGATCAAAAACATCAAAAAGGGTGCGTTTTTCTTTGGTTATACACGAAAAAAAGGGTACAAATTTTTTGGTGTTAAAATCCATAAAGTTTGTGTTTTTATGTTAAGAGTATCTTAGTTATACTTAGTTTTGCAAAAAAATCATCTAAAAGGGTCAAAAAGAGTGTCTTTTTTTTTTTTTTTTTTAGTTTTTTTTTTTTTTTTTTTTTTTCATTTTTTTTTTTTTTTATTTTTTTTTTTTTATTTTTTTTTTTTTTAGGTGTTTTAAAAAGTTGGTTTTCCGAAAAAGTATAAGGCGACAGAAATTGCCGAATTGAAGGCAACAGAAATTACCCCTCTTTGAATTGTGTTAGCAGGAATTGCCACTTTGTGTTCGCTAAAATTGGCACCAAAATTGCCACTTTGCATTAGCTAGAATTGACACTTTGCATTAAGCCTAAAATTCACAACCTCAACCTAAATTGACACCATCAACCGAATAATTGCCACTGTAATAACACTAGCCAAAATATTCCAACTGGAATTAGCACTACCTAAATTGCCACTAGAATTACACTAAGCATGAATTGCCAACACTGAAAAAATTCCAACAACTATCAGGAATATGCCCACAATACCATTTTTTGACAAGATTTTTTGGTACTTTCAAGGACTTTTAAGTTGCATCAAGACACAACTCATAATTAGCCAATTTATCCAATCTTCTAAAGAATTCTTATAACACGGTTTCTTTTTTTATTGTTAAAATCTCGCAAAATATATAATTATTTTCTCGGTTTAATCAAGTTTTGTAAAATACAGTGCATACTTATTCTCAATAACTAATCAACAAACAATACTTTCAATCAATATACACTATTTACTAAAACTATCCTAGTATCTCATTTCACATCATTATTTTTGCAATGTTCGACTCAACAAGAGCATTTATGTCTGCTGGTTTCTGAAAACCGAACACTATATGCACAACAACGACAACTATGTACCATGGTCTTACTTTCTTATTCGTTAGGTTAATGAGTCGACCAAATGGAAGATAATCTACAATTACATTAATGCATGGTCTATATTTCATACGAAAGATTCCTGAACCAGAGTGACCCAAAACCGTCAATTATCCCGTTTCCAGAAACTTTCCAATGCGCAGTACTTATGAGGAACTTACTGAAAAAAGAAGTAAAGTAAAATAGAATCAGATTATCAAGCCATTTCAGACTATTTCTTATAGGGGTGTCAAAAAGCTTGGTCGACTTAGCCGCAAGATGGATGTGCCCGATGACGAAATTCAGAACATGGGATGATCTTCGCCTTCAAACACATTATACACGGGTAAACGTGAATCATTATTCATTTGCAAAATTCGTTGAACCATGGTTGAAATTCAATTGACACAAACACATAAGATATAGTAATTGTCTGGGAGTTGAAAAAGTTTCACAATTGCAAATATGATTAATGTTGCAACTAAACAGATAT
Organism: Tanacetum coccineum; assembly: GCA_026074375.1. Lineage (NCBI taxonomy): Eukaryota > Viridiplantae > Streptophyta > Magnoliopsida > Asterales > Asteraceae > Tanacetum > Tanacetum coccineum. The sequence continues at coordinate 20,620 of BQNB010087487.1, forward strand.
TTTTGCAGTGAATTTGGTTTTAAGCATGGTTTGGAGCAAGTAAAAAGTTCATGGACGTATAAATTTACCATTTTTGGGTGCATTCTCCCTCGATCGAAATGCATCATGTTCTAATGATCCCTAACATCTATTGGGAAATAACTAAAGTCGAAATATTCTAAGTCCTAAAAAAAGAATTTTGAAAAATGGGGAAATGGTATGACTTTTAAAGCCTTGTTATTTCTTAAGTCTCTCCACAAAAGTCTTTGCTACCCTTTTCAAAGATTTAGTTTGGGGAAGTTTTGAGGTATTTGGTTTTAAAGCATATAATATTGCGTGAGGACACACAATCGCTTAGTTTGGGGAATTTAACATCCGAAGTTTTTGTTTCACATTTATTAGAATCTAAGCAAGCAATATTTGTTGTCTTCCAAACATATGTAGATGAACTCTTAGTGTTCTTCAAGACACTATTATTCGATTTATTATCCTTAGACTTGGGCCTTCTAACACTATTTGAACTTCCTACACCTGTGGAATTAGAAACATTTGTGTTAGCCTTAGAATTTAGTGTGTTTGTGTTTTCCTGATTGATCTTATACATTCCTCTTGCAATTACATTTCTTCATGTTTTGTTAGTATTTTTACTCTCAATTGAGAGTAGACTGTGAAAGTGACTGGGTATGGCCTATCTAAGTAAACCAAAGGTTTTTGACACGTTCATATCCAAAATGCGAAGCTTTTGTTGAATGGTGTTTACACAGAGAAGTTGTCCTAAGGTCTCAGATTTGTCAAACTGTAGTGTTAACATCATCCCTTTATTTCAAGCGAGTAACTAAGCTTACTCTTAAGCTTAAGAAATTGGTCGTCCAACATCACTATAAAAAGCTTACGCCCATCATCATAATCCAAATGTCTAGAAGAAAGACATGGAACACTCAAAATCCTACATACCAATATTGATTGGGTGTGCAGGTCCCTTGTTGTTTCCTTTGATAGATTAAAAAACCTTTGAATTTAAGTTATAATATAACACTTTCTTTACCAGTATGAACTCAGATTGCTTATTTTAGCAACATGCTTCTTCATCATGCAATGATTGACATCTTATGATACCAAGAGACTCACAAGCCATTTTTTCTCTCTTTTTGAAGTTGCAATTATAGTATCAAAAGCAATACTGTGATGTCTTGTGATCTTATGAAAATTGGTTTTCAAGAATTATGATCTTTTGAGCAAAATTGCTTTTGTCTATCACATGAATCTGCTTGAAAATTCTGCAATTGTGGCGACTATAGGTTTTCTTATAATTTGGATATGCTATTTTGGGGTCAATCTATTAGGAATAGGGCTTTCGGATTTCACTTGTCAAGGATACTTTCAAAAGTCGATCAAATTCATTTTGCAAAAGAATTTCTGTTGGTGATTTTCCGTTGACTTTTTGTTCAATTGATTCAAAAATATTTAACATTTCCCGTACTTCCGCAATGAGTTCCTCTTTTATTTCACTCAAAGTCTTGTATAAAGATCTTGACATCGGAATTACATCGATTTTATAAAACTCTCTTAATTCTTGTTTGGAAACCGACAATTGTATCTCCCAATGTGTCATTCATTTTTAATAACCGACTCTCTTTTAACATTTTTGGACCTGGTGATTCCGATGAAACATCTTTAGACTTAGAACCATTATCAGAAGTAAAAGGAATTGAAAAATATGTTTGTTCAGCAGAAAGTTCTTGTTGAGGAACAAATGTTTCATAAAGTGCATTCAACTTTTCATAATCGATTTGAACCATTTTGTGTCTCATTTTTTTGACTTTCTACGACATCCTCTAAAGTTTCCTCTGAATCAGTTGAATGAATTACCAACTTATTACTATGAATTAAATCACCATCATACATTTTAGGTTGTGCTGCAATGGCCTTCTTGAGAAGCTCAGGATTTGTATAACCCAACCCAGCTTTAAGAAAAGGATCATAAACTTTATTTGGTTTCTTCCCAAGTAATGTGAATCGTTTAAATTAACTGACCCATTTTATAAAGACTTCGATCATGAGAACTTACTTTTTCATCGAGATCAAGGATATCATCAAGATACCGATCTTCTTGTTCTTTAAAGTCTTCTTTTCTAACTGAGTTTCATGTTGAATTATTATTTTTTTCATTTTCAACTTTGAGAAAATCATTTTGAATTTTTTCTTTTTCTTTCACAAGTCGGTCAATCGTGTCCTTGTCATTCCTTAATTCATGTTCCAATTCATCACATGTTTCTTTATATGTTGAGTATTGAATTATGTTTGACTCAAATGTTTTGACCCTATCCTTAAACGTCTAAGGTTCGCGTTGTAGCAAATCTTTTTGCTTTTTAAGCTCATTATTCAAACTTTTTTGATTTTCAGCTTCACGTTGAACATTATATGCTAGCATTTGTATTTTACGATATTCGTCATGAGGAATTGAAATCCATGTTCAGACGTGCCCCCCCCCCACCACCATTATTTTCCACAAATAGATCATCAAATATGATATTAGAATCTGTTTGATCATCATCCATTATTTGAATAACAGTTTTACGTTTCCCATGACTCACTTGTTCATGAACCTTAGATGAAGCATGTACCTGGCTAACAGCCTTTGCATCATAGGATGGTACATTCATAGCATGATCGTCAGCTGGTTAGAGTCGAGCCATTAACATGACTGCTTGTAGTTAACTCTTCCAAATCTTCTCTATATGAAGTGTAAAGCATGAAATCATTCTTTTCGTTACTGAGGTTGCTTCCAGCTTCATCTTTCATAGATAACAACATTTGTTCTCTGAAATACTTTGCATCACGAACTTTTGGTTTCTAACATTCACGAGCATAATGACCTTTCCCATTGCAATTGTAACACTGAACATTTGCTTTTCCTGGAGGTTAATTAGACTCAGTTACGTGGTTACTTGCGGAATAATGATTACTTTCATCCACTGTGCATATTTCCAGTATTTAAACCTTTGGAGATTGTATTCTAAGGGCTTTTTTGTTGCATTTCACATAACTGCTTTCTGGTTTGTGTTTTCAAACTCGACCATCCTGAACCACAGCTTTGATTCCATGTGTTAGAAGAAATACGAAGATGATTGTGGTGGGTGTGTGTGAACTTTTGAGAGATTTGCTTCTTGACGCGAGTGAGTAGTAACATCATAAGCAGTTGTAAGCTTATCCTCTGAGATTCGCCTTCTAAACTCACCTTGATATTCATCATAATAATCAACCACGGATGGAGGATTTGCTGTGTGGACATATGTTGGTTGTGGAGCGAATAAGAAGAGTTTTGCCACCCTGTATGTGAGGAGATGTGATGAAGAAGCATTTGAATGAGCAATTATGTGATAATGGATCATTGATTCGTGGAAGCTTTCTTTGCCTTGTTGCGAGAGTACATGTGGTTCTTATTGAACTAAACGAATCATAAACTCATCATTTTTTTTTTATTTAATAAATAATATGGGGGGATACTGCTTGTCCCATCTTGATCTGGACGTTTCATGGTAAATATTGGCTCCATTCTTGGTTGCCAAAACATTTGAGAAAACTTTGTATTGATTTGCCACCGGTATTGGACGATCTTTATTACGATCCATGATGTTTTACAAGTGTTGTAAACCTTTCATACATTTGAGTTCTAAAGATTCCCCTAATTTTGCTTGCCAAACTTGTCAAACTATCATAAGCGTTTTGGGAGTTTTTTGCTCTCACCATGGTGTAGTAATTTCTGATCCATGCATCAAACCTTTTGATTCGTTCCCCATTTCTTTAAGCATTTTTACATGCTCCCATGAATTGTATATTCATTTGGTATTGCTTGAAGAAGAAAATTCATGACCATAACCCCCCTTATATTCAGCAATGTATTGCTTCTTGTTACCCTTAGTCATTTTTGGACCAAAACGGTTCAAGTATTGGCACTGTAGGATTTGTTGGATCAACAATCATGGGTCTTTGATAAGGGCCATTTTGTATCGAAATTCTCTAAAAAAAATTCTGAATCGACTTTCCCATGGAATATAATTCCCCTTCTCAAGCAATTTTGGAGGTCTTTCATTAGCTCTGACCTCAGCGAGGAGTTTGTTGAGTGGCGTTGGTTTTTGGTGAATTATTTGAAGTAGACAATGTACTCAAATGGATTACAAAAGCAAACTTGGATCGTTTGGAGATAAAGTATTTTAATTAGTGAAGTTAACAAGCAATAACAACCTTGTCTTATATTACACTTTGAACTGTGTTACGAAACCCAAACAATAAGATACAAAACCTCTAAACAGTGTAACGAAACCTCAAAAAATGATGTTACGAAACCTCTTGCCTGTGTTACGAAACATCTTGAAACAATGTACGAAACCTCAAAACTGTAATACGAAACCCCTTATGAAACCTTCTGGTATCAAAAATCTCGTGATTTTTTATTATTTTTTACGAAAACCTCTTACTGTGATAGAAAACCATGAATTTATGAATCCAAAACTAAGATTTTGTATGAAACACTCTGATTTACGAAATCTCAAAGGAGTACGGAAAGGCTTCGACAGTTATACGAAACCCTATCGGATTACCGAAAGCTCTAAGATACGAAACCCCTTTTCCGTAAATTTCCAAATAAACTCTACTTTCGTATAATCACAGTATTCCTTTATTTATGAATGCTTAGTACAAAACCTAAGAAAACTTACGTATTTGATCTTTAACAGTTTAAAACGATAAACTCAACGTTATCCCTTCAAATTAACAAGTTTCTATGTTACGAAAGCTAGATTTATCGTTACGAAAGTAATTCTTTGTTATGAAAGCTAAGAAATGACTTATGTAGGAGTGTTTTACCGAAAGATATGTCTACCTTATTGTGGTGGGGGAAAGCTTAAAAATTGTCCTATTTGAAAAACAAAAGTAATTTTCACGCCCTAATAAAAAAAACAGTTTCCGCAACTATATTTTTGTTAACGGGAAAAAAAAAAAATAAAAAAAAAAAAAAATGCCTAGAAAAAAAATCATTTTAGCGATCATTTTTTGAATTCAAAAACATGTAATTTTCGTAAAAAACTAGGTATTAATTTTTAATTTGATAGTTACGAAGCTAATGTATTGCATTTAGTTATAATATAAAAAAACAGATCAAAATCACAAATACTAAACCATACGAAAGCTATGTTACATCTTACGAAAGCTAAATCGATCTAATTTCTTGAATTAGGCTCGATTTGATTCAAGAAAACCACTTTAGTTCTCTCCGTTCAATAGATATCACTTGTTTGATGCATATGTTTACTAAGTAGGATATAATACGGGATGCTATCTATAAGAATAAAGGAGGGAGTGCCTAGAGTGTATTTTATCATTTTCTAAACTTATCATATTCAAAAAGGAAGAAATAGAAAATGGGAGGGAGAAGTGATTGTTACAAAGACATGACATGTATATTACTCCTACAAGATGAGTATATATTCTTAATACTAACTATTCTATTTTCCCTAAATTAGTCAAAACCTTGGTCAACTTAGACTTACTTTGAACATGATTTAAACTTTATTACATCATCACTACTAATAAAACTATAAACTTAGCTTAATGACCAATTTCCTAAAATAATTTATCACTTTCATGTTCCTTAACCAAAACCGGGGGGGTCATTGTTTAGCCCCATTAAATTATGGAATTATACGTTATATTTATCAATAGATATGTGACAAAACTTAGCTCACATTAATTCATGTTTCTGCCGTGATGTGGATAGAGATTGATATAGTCGACACAATGCTGCACTCAAGTCCTTTTATTTTGTGCAGCAAACATATAAATTTAAAATAAAAAAAGGGATCTGACAACCAAATTAAAAACACAGCTTATAACATTATGAAATAAAAAACTTAGACCATAACTTATACACATGGTATAAAATCAACACTTATTACCACATATCATACTTTAAAAGATATCATGCACATATCAAACTTTACTTATAAACACAAATGAGACTTGTTAGCCTCGTTTTTAGTAAAGTGGTGGTCATTAAATATTCCCGAGCCTATTATAGGAAAACGTAGTTTTACGGGAATTAATCTAAGCTAAATGGGCCTCTAAATTGTGGGTAAAAGCCCATTATTGAACATAGCGTTTGGCCCATATAGTCCAACGACCCCAACAGGAGTCCAATTCTTTTTGTATTATAATACCACCCTCCTAGCATGTTAGGAGGGGTTGGGTTACTCATTTCTTATATGTAATTTTCAAATTTTATTTCTTCCTTTTCTTCCTCTTAAAACCTCTTTACTCTTTCTTGAATCTTTAATTTTCGTGTGGATGTGTTTTTGATATAGGATATTTCTTGTGGGTTATCAAAGGAGCCTAGGGTGTTTAGTGATTTGTGAGTGAGTTTGTTTGATCAAAAACATCAAAAAGGGTGCGTTTTCTTTGGTTATACGAAAAAAAGGGTACAAATTTTTTTGGTGTTAAAATCCATAAAGTTTGTGTTTATATGTTAAGAGTATCTTAGTTATACTTAGTTTTGCAAAAGAAATCATCTAAAAAGGGTCAAAAGTGTGTCTTTTAGGTGTTTTAAAAGTTGGTTTTCCGGAAAAGATTGAAGGCACTGAAATTGCCATTTGAAGGCAACATAATTTACATCTTGTTTGTGTTAGCAGGAATTGCCACTTTGTGTTAGCTGAAATTGGCACCAAAATTGCCACTTTGCATTAGCTAGAATTGACACTTTGCATTAGCCGAAATTCACACCTCAAACCGGTAATTAACTCATCATACGAAATTGCCATGGAAAAAATTAACTGCCAAAATTTCCACTGGAATTTGCACTAGCCGTATTGCCACTAGAATTTAACACTAGCAATAGGGAATTCGCCGACACTAGCAGAAATTCCAAACCCTTAGCAGGAATTGCCACATTACCGTTTTTGACAAGATTTTTTTGTACTTTCAAGGACTTTTAAGTTACATCAAGACACAACTCATAATTAGCCGATTTATCCAATCTTCTAAAGAATTCTTATTACACGGTTTCTTTTTTGATTGTTAAAATCTCGGCCCAAACACCTCTGCATACATCTTATAATGCTCCGTAAGCTTCATCTCTTATGTGATCATCCATGCTGGTATCCGCATCCCAACCTTGTTCTTGTTTCTTCCTGAATTGAAGATATTCTTCATAATATCATCATCTTGAAGATTGTGATAAGTGATCGGCTGGATTCACACCGTAAATATATATAATATATAGTAAAATATAAAATATATATCTAAGTGTAAAAACCAACA
>BQNB010087488.1:0-27909 GCA_026074375.1 Tanacetum coccineum
TCTAGGTAGTTAAAAAGACCACAGGACTTGAAATTTGGCTTAATAATAATAAAAATAATTATGTAGTAATAAACCGAAGCCGAAATAAGACTTCTGGATCATGGTCGGCTCACATACCGATGTGACAATCGTTTAAAGGGTGGAGGTAATAATAATAAAAATTGTGGGCTGATAAAAGATTACTGCCTATTGCCGGCTCACAACCAATGTGGCAGTCTTCAAAAGAAAGCCCATAGTAAGAATAATAATCCGAGACTCATAAAAGTTTGCTGCAACTTGCCGGCTCACAACCGATGTTGCAGCCTTAAAAAAGGTTGAGGATCACCGAGGTCAAAATAAGACTCCTAGACCATGGTCGGCTCGCATACCGATGTTGCAGTTGTTTAAAGGACCAAGGTTTAATAATGTTGGAATAATAATAAATAAAGCCAAATTTCAACTCCGGGGTTATCTAAATAAAGCCTCTGTCTCTGGACTCGTAGTTGAGTTGTTTCGGATGAAATAAAAAGGATAACCCCTAAATCATACAAAATTAAAACCTTAATGTGGACCTTATTCTCACCATATCGTCTCTTTAGGAAAGGATTTCAAACTATTTATGGTCTAAACCATGTTTACTTTATATTAATAAGGCCATAATTTATTTGTCACCAATAATAAATAATAAAACTCTTAGAGGATCTTGGAATAAGGGAGCAAAAAGTAGCTATGCGTACACAATTAGCATTTATGGGTAGTGTTAGCATCTAATCTTATATTTGGCTGTGATTTCATTTTAAGCTTAGTTTGGGGATTGTGAAAAGTCAAGGATGACGAACTTTCGTTCTTTAAGCCTTGTTAAATAAAATTTATCTTAGTTTTTATCTTTTATTAAATAAATGGTTAAAACGGGGGTACTTGCGAATTAAACAATTTTTGAACCCTTTTAATGGACCTTTTATGTTCTTGTTTGATTGTGAGGGGGTCATAACTTAAAAGGGGGATGGAATTATTTATTTCCGAGTTTGTTTTATGACATTGTGTGAGGACACGACAATAGCTTAGTATGGGGAATTTTGATATGTGCTTAAACACATATCATTTATTTCTTAATATTGAGCTAAAAAGACCAATAATGACCAAAAACAGATAAAGAATGCATTGTATATGTGTATTTCGTGAATTGTGTCTTGCACGTACGGATATATCACAAAAGGACAAAAACAAAGCAAAACAGATAAAACCGAGCACAGAATTGGAAGAGTGAAAGAAACCAAAGCCGAAGGCGTATTTGAGTTTAATGGGCCAACTCGTACCCATTTTATTGGGCCGGGTCAGCCCAATAACGCTTATACTATTAACCATGAGCCTTATTTATAAATCAAGTCCAAACCCATTGATCCTGGCCCAAATCCAAAGTCATAAGCCAATTCTAAACTTTTATAACCCCGGGTCCAAAGTCAAAACAATAAACCCACGGGGTCAAACTTACTGTTACCTCTTCTCTTTTCCATCCCATTTTCACCATTAACACGCAAGGTAAATTCTCCCAAGTACACCGCTCAAAAGCTTCTAGAAGTACAAACGACTGACACATCTGACACATTTGGGAGCCGCGTTGGCAATCCCACATCATTTGATTGGATGATGGGACGTATATGCAATCCAACGGGTGAGATGATAGGATTAATGATTGGATACTAATCAAGGGCCAGGATTGAAGGGTTTAGGACGCTCCTCAGGCTCTAGATCCTTCTGCTCTATGCTATATATAGAGGCCTTTCACACAGAGATCAAACGTGTAGGATTTTAGCTTAAGCTTAGAAGTAATTTAGCTTATTGTAATAATTTTTAGTTTATTGTCTTTATTTTAATGTAATTTCCTTTTTAAAAAGCTTGTACTCACTTTTGATTATCAATAAAATTCTGTTTGGTTTAATTCATGTTTTATTCAATGTTTTTACTTAATTCAAGTATGGTTTAAATAAGCTCAATTTCAATCAATAAGCTCTATAAGCTCTCAATTACTATATAAGCTAGCTTATACTCAGTTAAGCCTTTAAAAGCTTAATTGAGTTTAGATACTCACTCAAATCCACTCAAAAATACCTCAGCTCTCATTATGGAAGATAAGCCAATCATGGAAAGGCTTATAGACCTCACCAGCTTGTTTACAACAAGCTGGAGCTTGTAGATCAGCTCCTTGAGAGCTTATTTGTCCCTGTTTAGCTAGGACAGAGGTACTGCTCTTTTTCTTATTTTTAGCTTAATTACTGTTTAGCTTAAAATCTGCTTATTTGTGCTTAAACCTGCTTTGATTGTGTTCTTTCTGGCTTCATTTAGCTAATTTGTTCTAGTTTTAAGTATTTCATAATCTGTTTTAAGTTTTAGTCAAGTTTTCATAAAGAACAGTTTTAGAAAAGCAAAAAATATGTATAGTTAGTTAGCTTATTAAATAGTGCTTAATTGTGGTTGAATATTGCCTAAAAGTTCTTCAAATGCTTAGATCTTCATCTGTTTTAAGTTTTATAGCTTTTAATAATCTATTTTTAAGCTTAAAATGGTTTTCTTGATACTTAAGGGGTGTTTGGCACTAGTAGTACTAACTTGAGTTAGAACTGCTGGTTTGCTCTTCACCTTTTAATCAATTTTGAATAGCCTAAATTAAGCTCAAAAATCAGTTTATTCAAGTTTCTAAAGTTTAAAACTTAAGTTGAAGGTTCAAAGTTTCAATGGTTTGAATCTGAGTTTTTTTTATTGATAAAAAAGCTTATTTGATTTGATCTCGATTATTAGCAATTCTGTGAGGTTTGCATGCTTGTTTGAGTCCCATTATGCAGTAGAAATGAGTTAGTTTAAGTGTGCAATTGGTTTGAAGTTTTTAGTCTAAATTCTGTCAAGTTTTCAAGTCTATTTTCCAAAATATAAAAAGCCTCTTTTCAATAGCCAATTTAGGTTAAATTAAAGTTGTTTTAAGGTCTGAAATTGAAAACATAAAATCATTAGGGTGTAAGCTTAATCTGTTTGAGCTTATTTCAGAATCTAGACTTCATTTGCTAGCGTAATTCTAGGCTTGAAAATAGCTTTTTATTTTCTTATAAAAACTTCAAACTTAAGATATTTCAATTGCATTTAATATACTCTTAGGGGCCTTGTAATAGTCTTCATACTATCATACTTGTATGCTGCCTTAACGGAATATTAAATAGACGGCGGGTTCTTGTAATTCGTTCATGACTTAGGAAATACTTACACAGATCATCACGAGTGTGACAAGGCAACAGGATCAGGAGAAGCTATCTAATGAGTAATGCATGATTAAGTAAATACACTATCTTATCATAATGTTATCACTAGTAGTATAGATTATATATAGTTTAATTAATTAGTTAATCAACCAACCTCTCAAACCATTGATTTTACCTGCTTTATATAAAATATAAAAATACAAAAATAATCTCCTTTCAATCTCGTAGATCTCGGCTAAGCCCTGTTTGAGCCTTCCCAACATATTCCCCTAGAGAACGATAACAACCCTCGAGTCTTGCATATACTACGCTACAAAGATTAGGTACACTGCCTAGGGTGTTGTAAAACTTTGTGTAGAAGTCCTACGACTACCGCACATCAAGTTTTTGGCGCTGCCAGGGAATATTTAGGTTTTGAACTTAGTTTAGCTTAGTTCTACTCGGTTTAATCCTTTCAAGTGATATTTTATTTCCGTTATATTAGCTTTCTTGTAGTCTATCTTTTCTTCATGTTATTTGTTTCGTACATCATTCTCGTCAACCATCATGGGAGACGCGAATCCTATTCGTACTCTTGGAGATTACTCCAAACCTAGCTACGAGAGCTACAGGAACACCATTGAACTCCCCGAAGGGAACAATGTGGTACCTCTTCGATCCGACACCATCCGGTTGGTACAAAACGGATGCTCATTCCACGGACTTCGGTCCGAGGGTCCAAACCAACACCTCAAGGATTTCTTAAAACTTGTGGACTCGCTTAACCTTGACTGTGCAAATAGGGAAAGAACGCGCTTACGTTTTTTCAATTTTCCCTTCGCGATCAAGATAGCAATTTTTTTGAATGTCTTCCAGCATGATCCATCTCTACATGGGAGGTTCTTACCTAAAAAAAAAAAAATAACTCCCGTTTCTTGCTCAATTCTTTCCCACCGGAAGGACCGCAAAACTCCGCAATGATATCCTGATGTCCCAACAACATCAAAGAGAATCTCTCTCAGAAGCATGGACTCGTTTCAAGGACTTACTCCAAAAATTCCTACATCATTGCATCGACCTTTGGCTCTATGTCCAAATCTTTTATGACCATGTCACTCCTGCCACACAGACGAACCATTGACTAATCACCGATGGTAAAGCATCATGACAGAAACGCTAAAGAACCTGGCACTTATTAGAGGACCCTCCCCCTCTATGAAAGCCTAAAAGTGGAATGACCCAAAGGAATTTATTTACCCCCCCGCTTAAAAGCCGGGGTAGCCAAGGCAATATCTTTGCCTCAAGATGTCCCGAGTACATTCGATCGCCGCCTCATTGAGCTTGAACATCAAGTCCAACGCTTGATGGAAGCGTACATTGCTCTGATGCAACCTACTCAAGTGAACAAGATCACTTCTTCATGTGAGATCTGTAGTGGTCCCCATGACACTCAGTACTGCATGGAAAGTCTTAAGCAAGCTTTTGTTGAATATGCATCCTCGCGTACCGACGAAGCGGGAGGTAAGTGGTACACTGCAACGATCGAACGAGCGGACTCGAACGAACGGACTCGAACGAGCGGAATCGAACGAGCGGATCCGAACGAAATTTTTTAGCCCCGAGTCTTGCCTATCTCTTCTTTTGAGATTTAATTGGGTCTACTCTTAAGATTTCTAGCTTGGGTCTACTCTTAAGATTTCTATCAATTGAGATTTAATTTCTTGTCAAGTAGCTTTCTTTTAGTCTATCTCTTCTTTGTTCCTTTTGTTCGTAACTAAACCTACTCTTTCGTTGACCATCATGGGAGACAAAAATTCAAACTAACCTCGTACCTTAGGAGATTACTCCCGACCTAGCCACGAGGGCTATCAAAACGCCATTGAGCTTTCGGAAGGAGCCAAGGTGCCCCCTACAATTCGACACCATCCGGTTGGTGAAAAACAGATGTGCATTCTACGGACATATGTCCAAAGGCCTGATCTAACATCTTAAGGACTTTCTCAGGATTGTAGATTCCATTGACCTTAATGGTGCTACAAGAAATACCACTCGTTTGTGTCTATTCTGCTTTTCTCTTCGTGACCAAGCTATCAATTGGCTTGATCGTCTACCTGCAGGATCCATCTCGACATAGGATGATCTGGCCACTCATTTCCTCGTACAGTTTTTCCTACCAGGAAGAATGGCTAAACTTCAAAGGATATCTTGATGTTCCAACAATATCAAGACGAATCTCTCTACGACGTGTGGACTCGTTTTAAGGACTTACTCCAAAAAGTCCCTCATCATGGTCTTGATCTATGGCTTTAAGTTCAAATCTTTTACGATCATGTCGACTACACCACCCAGATGGCCATTGACTATGCAGCAGGTGGGAGACTTAGAAAATTAAGGCCGGAAGAAGCATGGGAAACCATCGAGGATTTAGCCTAACATGAAGAAGAAAAATGGAATGACCTAATCTTTTCTGAAAAAGGAAGTCCTGACTACATAAATGCCACTTTGGAACAGGAGTTAGAAAGTATGGAATGTAAAGTAGAATCTTTAATGAGAAATGAAGTGCTATTAGAGTACGAGGTAGGATTAACGATTCCCAAAAGGCCTTATCAGGAGGAATTAGAGGCACGATTACTGAATTTAATTGATCATCAAGAGGATCAAATTAGGCAATTGGAGGAAGACATGAGAAAAACAAAAGATACATTTATGTGTCTTGCGGATAGTTTAATTGAAACCCTGAAGGTCAAAATAGAGGCACAACGAGTTCATTCCACAAAAATAGAAAAGATCACTGAATTCCCTACTTACACCCCTACCGTAACCCCTGAAACACTCAAGCCTATCAAGGTGCATAAGGTCTTGATGATTTCTAATATTAAACCAACTATCTATAGAACCCCTTATAACACCCCGTGTTTTAGGGTCATTTACGACGTCAATAAAGTCACTATGTATTTTTAGTATTGTACGCGTTTGCTTTTAAATCGTAATCGTTAAGTTAAATCGTGTAAGCTAAAAATATTCGTTCAATGTAAACGGGCATCAAACAATTAAGTGGTTACATAAAATAAGGGTTAAGTAATTATTTTGAGGATAATTATTAACTTTGTTCATTGTATTTTTATTGGTTACGTAAAACGTTTATGTTTCCCTTGACCATTCACCACCTCCTATCACCCCACATATGGCATACCTCCATCGATAGGTGTGTTCTCTACTATCCCCGTACTTGAACTTAAGTGTAGGGGTGACCCACCCTTTGCGCGTCAAATAAGCATAGAGTCAAGCTCATGACTCTAAAAAACAAGTGCTTTTTGGGAGGCAACCTAATCCTTTATTTTCTTGCATTTTAGGTGTGTCTTGTATGCCTTGTGTGTCTTGTGTATTTGTTTTATGTCATATGATTGTGTTAATCAATTTTTGTGGTTTTTGTAGTAATTTTTCTAGTAAATAACTAATGGGAACTTGCGTACAAGGATTTTTAAAGAAAAGGAAAAAATTTCTTTACAGAGCCTGGAGACGGAGTCAGGATTAATCTTGACGGCATCGCCATGCCAGCTACAGGAAAATTCAGTTTTATTTAATTTTTGAGAAATTAATCTTGTATAATTTCTGAAATTTGTATTTTTCCGAAAAACTTGCAGGAAACCACAATTAAATTAACACATTCATCACATCCTTTATTTGTTTTTAAAGAGTTTAAACCTAGTTAATGAGGTTATATTTATATCATCACCCGTGGATTTTACGTTTGGTGTAGTTGTCTTTGTCTTTGATTACAGGTTATATTTGATGAGAAGAAGCTTGGAAGTTCTTAGGAAGTTTTCATTAGACGATTCTTGGAGAATGATTTAACTAGTTATCGAATGTTTCTTCTCTATTAATGAGCAAACTAGGAGAGTACTAGTTTCGCTTACTTGTTTTCTTTTCCCTTTATTCGTTTGTACGGGTACTCCTGAAGAACATTGGGAACAATGTTCAACTTAAGTGTAGGGTATAAATAAGCCTTAGAAACTATTCCTTTAATTACCATTTGCTTTGTCCTTAAAATGATGGGTAATATATCAAAACATGGCGTAAAAGGTAATTTTGACCCAAATTAAAACAAATTATGATACACACCGACAAAAACCGAGTATTAATAGCGTCTCATTGATAGGAATGTATACGACTAGCACAAAAACCCTCAAAATTCCACCCCACAAAGGTTCGCCTTTAGATCTTTAGGAATTCGGGTATCCATTTTTGATACCCAAGATAATTTATACCTTTAGCTTTCTCGAGTTAAGGTTCGAATGCGGCATAGTGTTTTTCTGTCGTTACGATGTATATGTATTGGTGGGGAGACTTTGTCACTCTTTTTTCTGGAGCATTGGTATCGGTATTAAATTATATGAGTGTACCGATAGTATATTAAATTCTTGAACTTGTTTTTGTGATGCATCCCGAGACCGTATAGTAAGTATTAGGATTTGCTAGAAAAGCGGCACTAGGATTAACCCATGTTTAAAACATGTAGTTTTTATTATGGTCACATCAACTACATAAGTATCCCACACCCTTGCCATGCACTCATCTTTAGTGCAGGATACCCCTAGTACAACCCTCTTAGCATATCCTTTTCACGGTTCTCGTAATTTTCTAGTTAAGCCAGACTATTAATGAAGAGCATTGTCACCCTTGAACCAATTGTTACACCCAAATCACCTTAGCCTACCTTGTATGTACTCACCTTTAGTACATTATTGTTTTAACCCAAGTTAATTATTGAGTACACGGTTGCTAAGTCCTTATCCTTGTAAATACTATTTTGGGACGATTGGGATTCATGGTAGTATTCATCTTATGAAGAATTGGGGAAGAAGTAATTTATTACCCCTAATAGAGCTCAATAAGCTCCATGTTATGTTGATCCGCCTTAATTCGGGTCATTAGTTAGATTGTAAATATCGAGTATGTAAAAGTTCAAGTGTAGGGGTGTATCTATAAACCCCCATGATGTATTATATGTTTAAGCAATGGCAGAGCAAAAGTGTACAAAAAATGTATATAAAAAAAGAGTGAAAAAAATGTACGGGCTGCCATTTGCTTATGTTATGTTTATCATAGAGTCAAGAAAAGAAAAAGAAAGAGATGGATGTAGAGTTTTGTAGAGTTTGTATATCTTGTCTGAGTCTTTGGCTTAGCAACCAAACCAACGTGTATTCTTATAAATAATTAGCTATACTTCAAATTAACCTAAAAGTCACTCCCCAAATGTATCTCATCCATTTTCGTTTCCGGTAATGTTATCTTACACCTACACCCCACAACCCTTTAAAAGAATTATTGATAGTAATCTATAATACTTGCGCCCAGCGATGGAGGTTTGATCCTTTACCAAGCCTATGATAATTTATATGCTATGACAGGTAATGAGTGTTAATTTTCTGTTTCCCATAGTTGTTATAATTTATTATACAGTGATGCATCAAATAATGTCTATTTTATAGCATCATTTATCCCATGTAATTAACCCATTTTGTATAATTATTGCAAAGAATTGTTACTTAATCATTCATATTTAAGAATTGCAGTAATTATGGAGTACTTGGTGAAGATTAGCAAAAAGGCACGCATTCTGGAGCTTAACCGAAGATAATTGAAGATTACTGTTCTGACATCCAATACGCCGTATCCATCATGGAAGATCGACATAATCTATGCCTGCGCTCACCAAAGACACAAAGGAAACGAGATTAATACGCCGTATCCGGAAAGGCAATACGCTGTATTCAAGCTATATGGGAATAAAATATTATGAAAGATTTCAAACGTGGTCCCCACTCCAAGAAACCCCCAATACGCATATCAAGACATGGATACACCGTATTGATACTGATTAATACTTTATAAATAGAAACACTCAAAAATGAGTTTGAGTGTGCAAAATCATATTCTCGATACCTAAACCATGAAAGTTAAATTTCAAAGGAGAAAAAGAGAAGAAGAGGTCGAGCAACGCGATTAATTCCATAGGAGACAACGTGTAATTTCTTATACTCTTGTAATCGTTTAGTTTTTGGTATCATTCGTTAACTCGGTTAGTTTACCTTGGCTAAATCATTACTCTTGTATTAATTATGACGTTTGAAGGCTAATACCTTCGGGTATTAGCCATTGTTATGAAGATCTTAATGTTTGGTTTGTTTATCTCGATTTCTTAATTTATCGTTGAATTGCTTGTTTATGTTTATCAATTTATACTTGTTTACGTGCTTAAGTATGCGACCTATCATTCAACTGGGTCTAGTCCTACATATTTAATGTGCTGTAACTTCGGTGTTGTTTGGGCGTAGGCTAAGAGTCCAGGATAGCTCTCCATATTGCAATTTATATATCTAGAATCATAGGATCACAAATATTGACCTATCCTTGCCTTTAGTTTAGTGAGCTTAGTTGAGCCATAAGGTGACCTTGGTATCAACGAGTACGTTCTTATTCCATTGGTAAGGACTCAGACAGTGGACTACTAGTATATAAAGAGCCGTTAAGCAGTAAGTGGGTAAAGTCTCTATGAGCTAGGGTTTAACAAGATCACCATTGCCTTAATCCCTAAGATAGATTATAATCAACAAATAAGGATGCTTTATGCGGATGCGTTTAATTGTGACAGAATTCTACATGTCTAAGTCTTAGGAAGAAGTAACGCCTAAGTCTTAAGAATGATATGCCGCTTTGAGATAAGTAATCATTGCACTAATAAACAAACCAACGTTCTGATTGGATTAATAATGGTCAATACAGTTTTCTTATATTTGGCTAGACCGCTCTTTTATCTTTTGTTAATTTGCTTGCATGTGTTTTTGTGTCTTGAATTGGTTTTAGTCACCACCAAACGCGTGCCAGTCTCTCAGACTGAAAAACCCCTTCTTATCCATTAGATTTTGGATTAACATAGGTTTAGCATAGGTTTAGCATAGATTAGACTAACTTAGATTAGAAAAACCAAAGTATTAAATTGAAAGTGTTCCTCGCTCTTAGTGATCGACACCTTACTTACCACGAAACTCCCACCAACCGGGTACAGTGCCCGTTAAAGTGTTGTTTTTTTAAGTCGGAAAAATATAAATTTAAAACTTGAATCATAATTTAACACCACACAACGACACAATCAATTTTTTGGCGCCGTTGCCGGGGAGTGAGAATTAATCTTGATTTTTATTTGATATTTTGGTTTTAGCATTAGATTAGATCTAACCCTTAGGATTAGTGTAATTTAGATTAGTGTATAATTATGTATATTCTGTATATTTGCTTGTATATTTGTGTGTTTAATTGTTTACGTTATTTAATTGTTTTCATAATACAATGTTTTGGTCGATAAACCGATATGGCGTATCCACTTCCATTGGATATTGTGTATCCAACTTTCTATCCAATACAGCGTATTCATTCCAAAAGATTAATACGGCGTATTCAGTTCCATTGAATATGGCATATTGACTGTCTGATACAGTAACAGATCTGGTTTTTCGCATTCAATTTCCGTATATCTGTGTTTTCTTTCACCTGAGCCCATCCGATTGATTGTTTATCCCTTGTTTCAGGTAGTGCATGACAAGAAGTTCAACTAAGGAACTATTTACACCTTTTAAGGATCCGGAACGAGAATTCAATCATCTAGGAAGCACTTCAAGACACTAAGTCTTGACGAATCAAGATCGCCTGATTTCGATCTATTTTCTGACCAAGAAGAATACTCGGAGGAAGAGGTTGCGAAAACAATGGCGGAAACTATGGAACAATACATGAGCAAAACTCGAGCTGACTATGGATCGGGAATTGCTAGGCCTAAGATCGAGGACAAGGATAGTTTTGAATTGAAAGGCCAATTTCTCAAGGAACTACTTGATAACACCTTTAGCGGTTCGGATCATGAAGATGCGAACGAACATATTAAGAAAGTGTCTTGAATAGATTTTAGTCACCACAAAACCTGTGCCAGTCTCTCAGGCTGAAAACCCCCCTTATCCATTAGATTTAGGAATTAACATAGGTTTAACATAGATTAGACTAACTTAGATTAGAAAAACCTAAGTATTAATAAATTGAAAGTGTTCCTCGCTCCAAGTGTTTGACACCCTACTTACCACGAAACTCCCACCGACCGGGTACATTGTCCATTAAAGTGTTATTTTTGGTTAAGTTGGTAAAATATAAATTCAAAACTTGAATCACAAATCACACCCCTAACTACAACACATCAAGTTTTTGGCGCCGTTGCTGGGGAATGAGAATTAATCTTGATTTTTATTCGATATTCTGGTTTTTAGCATTAGATTAGATTAGATCTAACCCTTAGGATTAGTGTAGTTTAGATTAAGTCTATATTCCTGTCTATTTGCTTATTGTGTTCATATATCATGGCGTATTCAGTTTACTGAATACGATGTATAAGTTATTTGACGGTTTTTACTGCCCTAGTAAGTTTATTACAAGATGGACGACCCGAACATTACTATGGAAGAATACATCAGGCTCGAGGAGGAAAAAGCTCGAAAACGTAGGAAAGTGTTTAACTGGGAAACTGCTAGGTATGGTAATATCTGGTATGATGAAGAGGTTCATGACCTCAGATCCGTTGAAACCAAATACCCGGCTATTGTCTTCAATGATAATTTGACATCAAATGAAACACTCTCTTGTGAACCCACGGTAACTTCTCTTAGCGATAATGAAATTGACTTTAGAATATCGTTTGACGAATCCGACGATGAAGATTACATGGTAGTTTTTGACAAAACATCGTTTTCTTATAAAATAATTTCTACCAGTGATTTGAAAACGGATTCGGAAAATGATAATGAAAAAGTCAATATGCCTTTGATTCCATCACCCGAGCCTACGGTAAGTTGTATTGATGATTTAGACTTCTTTAAAGATTTTGAGAATGAATTTCCAGCCATTATTTACAATGATGCTCTAACATCTAAATCAGATTTTTCAACTAAACCCACTTTATGCTCTTAACATGTCGATGAATTTGATTTGAAAGATAACATCAATGTTCGAATATGATAAAGTGGAACAAAACGTTTTGAACTTTAATGATCTATTCCCTTTCAACATAATTTATCCCGATGATCAAAAATCGGATAAAGGCAATGATGATAATGAAATCGATATGATACAATCTTCGGGGGGTAATGGAAATACACATGGGTTAAATAAACTTCTTGAGAGAAGTCACGATAAAATCAGCAAAGTTTTCATTATGAGAAGTTTTGTCATGTAATTAAAGGTAAATATCGTGGCTTGGAATCGTCTTGTCAACGGGATGCTATTCAATCTTATTGAGAATTTGTATGTGCCGTTTGGCATTCCGTTCAACCCTAAATGGTATTATAAGGATGGTGATTGTGCAAGAATGTTGCGGAGGCCAAGGTACGTTTTCATTACTTTCTTAAATTTAGGGAAAATTTGTCTCCAAGAACGGATATGGCGTATTAGGCTAAAACCTATACGGCTTATCCACTGTTTTACTTGTATTGACTGAGTCAACAAATTCGCCCAATACGGCGTATTAATCAAACACCAATACGGTGTATCGAGTCTGGGTATAAAAGCCCAACTGATACGCCGGATTGAGTTTCACACACATACTTTTTAACTCTCTTAAAAAAGTTTACGGCGAAAAAAAATATTCTTGGAGATTCTAGCCCTTTCCTCTGTATATATATCTATCTATCTCATCACCACAAGGTAAGGAGCCCTAATTCGTCCTCATTTCCATTTGATTATCTAATTTCGATTTAGGGTTAGGGTTAGGATTTGGTTTTGAGAATTTGATGTTTTTGCCATAGAATCCTTTTAATAGGCTTTCCCTTGCTCTCTTAGAATTGTAACAAGTACAATTGTTTAATTGTAATGGGTAAAAATGGGTAGAAAGGGAAACCCTTTTCGTTTTTAAATTGCAAAGCAATACGGCGTATCCACGAACATGGATACGGAGTATTGACTAAATTTTACCCAATAAAAAAACCCAAATACGACGTATTCAGAATAACAAATACAACGTATTGATCTGATAAAGATCATGCGTTTTGATTCCTCTATGCCGTATTGATTTCTATCTATACGGCGTATTGACTAGACTGATCTTTATACGGCGTATCCATTTATGAATACGTGGTATCCACCCTCAAAACAGAATGTTTGAAAATTTATAAAGTTTGTGCTAATATCATTGATTTTACAGATATGGCTCTTCCACCATGAGATCAGAGGCACCAGTACCTAAGGCACGAGGGATTACAATGCTGATATAGTGGATTTCGAGACAAGATTTGCTAGGATATACATGAGGGAGGTGCATATGGTTCAGGTGTTCGATTTTGGGGGATTACCGGAACCAAACACGCTATCCAAATTAAAAGCAGAATTGAGAAGATAAAGTGATTTCAAGTGTGTGAAAGCCAAAGAAAAGTCTAACTTAAAGATTTCACTGTAAACAAAAGTGCTTCTCAGGAGACAACCCGGATTGTTATTTATTTTTATCAAGTTTGTCTTCCTAGACATCAATACGGCGTATCCGCTCCATACCATACGGCGTATTGAATGTCTGGATGATATTAGTCCTTTATTTTTATGCACTTTAAACATTATTGTCAGTTCTGTCAATACGGCATACTCATGCACATGATACAGCGTATTCAACAGACTGACCCGTACTTAGATACTTTTTACAGGTTTCTTGATACGGCGTATTCCAGTTTATAGATACGGTGTATTAGTTTCCTGTATAGTTTGTTTAGCTTATTTAAATTAACCGTAGATACCTGAGATAGGATTTTGCATGTTTTTCCTACAATTTACACAGGACCTCGCTAAAAGAAAAGAAATCGACAATGTTGGTGGAGAATCTACGATCTGGAAATATTGAAATGTTGGAGTCTTGAAACTTCAAGACGGCTGTTTAACACACATTCTTGCTCATAAACTCAACTTGGAGAATCTACCGAGAAAAAAATCAGGGGAGTTTCTCATTCTAATTCATTTAAATTCCCGTTTTTAATGTTTTATCCATACAACGAGGACGTTGTATAATTCAAGTAGGGGGATGGGAATTAGAATGATACTTGTCATATTTTTCACACTAAAATGCTTAAACTATGCTTAAATTTAAATTTTTTTCAAGCATACTTTTTGTGAAATTACTTGATACATAACCCGCACACAATAACCCTTGTTAGATATTGTGAGGATTTAACCTTATCCGTTTCCAAATGTTTACCTAAATTCCACAAAAGTATGAGTGTGCCGGTGATGTTGTAGACTTTAGAACTTGGCTTGGTATATCTATTCGAGACCACAATAATGAGTACTATGGATTTAGATGGAGTAACTTGTTTAAATTGGTAAATTTTTAGGATTACACCCAAAAAGCCTATACATGTTGTTTATTAACTAACTACACTGGTTAGTTAAATCCCCGTATAAACCCTTTGTTTACTCTCATCTTAAGAGTAAGATACCCCTAGAAAAACCTGTAGAGCCAATCCTTTAGGAATAACACCAACTGTTTGTTTTGTTACACCTTTACACCTTAGCCTACCCTGTTAGATTATGTCCATTTATTAGTTGCTAGTTGCTTAAAGTGTAAAGTATGTATTTCCCAAGTCTTGTGTCAATTTTCTATCTTTGGTACGGTTGGGAAGAAATTTGCACATTGCAAATGGGAATGTATAAAGTAGTCAAAACTCATGTATTTTTACTACCAACACAATTATTGGTACGTCCGAAGCATGAAGAATCACCGAAGGAATTATCCAGAGTTATTATGATCGTGAAGATGGTGAAATTACATCGAGTTTCGTAGTATAGTATAGCCAAAAAAATTAATCAAAAAAATTAGAAAAATCGCAACAAAAAAGAGAAGGAAAGTTTGTAGATAATCGTTTCGCAAAAGCTTAGACCGAAGGAATTATATCAAGGATCGATTATTCGTTGATACGTCTTATAAGTAAATGACGTAAAGTTTTGTATAAAGTGGTAGATATCGCCACTTTTCTTGTAAAAGTGTGTAAAGTATGGGATGATTGAGAAGTTGACCATTACGGGAACACCAACTCAGGTTGTTGTTTTTTATCAATGATCAAGACGTTTGTAAATAGTTGTGTCTTTATCATGGTAACGGTCGGAAAAAGTGTGTAGCAACTTATATCTTGGACCTAGTCTATTTGTTTAGCAATTTTTATTTAACAACAATATAAATTCCCTTTCCTAATCATTAGCCATGTGTTTTACGCGAATGAGGATGTGATCGAGCATGTATGTCTATTCCGTCATTACGACCATGTATGCATGTCTCAACTGCCTTGTTGGTTTATTACTATTGGTGAAAGTTAGAAGATTCCTACCCTATATCATTCTTCATCCTAACCCT
This sequence comes from Tanacetum coccineum, assembly GCA_026074375.1. NCBI lineage: Eukaryota > Viridiplantae > Streptophyta > Magnoliopsida > Asterales > Asteraceae > Tanacetum > Tanacetum coccineum. The sequence continues at coordinate 15,634 of BQNB010087488.1, forward strand.
TGGTTTTAAATTATGCTCAAATTAAAAAAAAATTCAAGCATACTTTTATGAAATTACTTGATGCATAACCCGCACACAATAACCCTTGTTAGATATTGTGAGGATTTAACCTTATCCATTTCCAAATGTTTACCTAAATTCCACAAAATATGAGTGTGCCAGTGATGTTGTAGACTAATGTGTGTTTTCCAAGCTTTAAATTTATAATAACTAGAAATACCAATTTTTACTAAAAACATAACACTCAGGAAGTATACCCGTTCGTGTATAGTATAGCTTTAGGTAAGTCCAGGTCGTTCCATAGGAATTGAAGTTTTCACAGTTTGTAATTAAGGTGCTAAGGTTAATAAGATTGTCACGGATCAAATTAACCAAATCTTGCATATATCGAATGTTGTAAATAAAGTGATTAAAAAAAATGATTCAATCAAATGATTAAGGTATGTTTGTTTAGGAAATGATCACTAAGACAATGAAGTGTTTAGGATAGTGTTTTCAAGTTTAGAGAAAAAAGATTTCACAAGTTACAAATCCTTTTGGCCTTTAACGAGTGATTATATCGATTAATAACAACAAATCCTTTTGGCCTTTATAACTTATTATAATTAATATATTAAGTTGAATGATTAAACACATATATAGAAGAACTCTTTCGGCTTATATTCTTGTACAAAATATGTTTTACCAATTCAAAAAACACATATCCAAACGCTCAATATCCAAGATCACATATTGCCTAAACAAACACAAAATGACTACTCCATGATCATATTTATAACAACCATATTATAAATGATAAACTGAAAATAATTTAACATAAATGTAAATAAGAATTTACCAACGATTCGTAAACGAAAGTGTATGAGAACAAAAGATCGAATAACCAAATATTCGACTCAACAACCAATACCAAAATCCAACCATGTGATTCCATACAAGCCTACACCCTATACTTATGTAACCACAAACCAGAATATATCATCAATCTCTTGGGAATTCAGCGATAACAACAATTATAGACGGCAAAAGGGTGTTTGGCAATGGGTTTATATTGAGTACTTGAAGAATTATGGTTGATTCTCCAATTATATGGGTTGTTAGGTTCCGGAAATGGATGGATGAGGTATGAGGATGGTGGTTAATCTCTAGAAAACATGGTTGAGAATGGTGGTGGTGATGGTGGTTTGAAAGGGTGTTTGGATCCATGGTTTGTCAAGCCAAAGTCACCACAAAAACACATATTCTAAGTGTTCTAAACAAACTAGAATGATTTGTGTGAGAGTGTATGAAATGAGAGAGCCTAGGAGGGTATTTATAGGCTTTTTGGGGGGCCAAAGTGTTCCGTATAAACTTATTTGTGCGTCGCACATTGTGTATTAATGCACTTAGCATTTAATTACCTTTAATTTTTCCACAAACTGAAAAGTGCGCCGCAGTTTGGGTAAACCTGACGCACTTTCTGCATTTTCAGCACTTGGCCTTTTTCATGGTTTGTATAAATTGTATTCTCTTGCGTGGCCACTTGATTCAACTAAAAAGGAGCTTTCAGATTCGTTATGTTCGTGAGTTATGGCCAAAACATGTGAAACATGTGTCGGGAGATCATGAACTTTAGTTATTTCTTCGTCTAAGCTTCAATTCTTCGTTTTTTCTTCCGTTTTCTTCCATGACACATACCATGAACCTATAATAGAAAATATAGTCGAGAAATGATCAAATAAATGCAAATAACGCCGCCAAAAACATGTATAATTTAGGCGTTATCAAATCCCTCCATACTTAGCTATTACTTGCCCTCAAGCAATCAAAGCGAGAAAATAAGATCATTTCACATCATGATCGTGGAGGAAAAATCATTTTACATTACCAAGTGTTTACCAGTATTTAAACTTTTCAGGCATTGACATTATAACAGAGCACTTAATTAGGGAAAAATGTTTGTTTTTGAAATTCACACAAGTCACTCAGATAGGGTTTTATATTTGTGAAGTCACTCAATTGCACAGACATTATCTAGGTCGCTACCATATGCTTGTACTAGACACATAAACATGCCCGTTGTAGCGTGAGCACCTAGACAAAAATTTCAAAGAGGCAAAACTTGATATTGATGAGGGTGAATAGCAGATACTTGATTCCATCTGCCAAAACTTTGCCTCATACTTTGAACTTTTATCATTTTTTCTTTTCTCTTTTTTTTCTTCTTTTTTTTCTTTGAAGAATTCTTTTCATTCCAAATACTGCGATAACTAAGGCTGGCACAAAACTTCTTCTTCATTGGCATATTTTCTTGATCTTGGGATACATTGGGGATCTCAACACTAAAGCGTTGGCTATCTTTAGTGCTGCAAATACATGAGTGGATAGGGATTTATTTCACCCACCCCCCCCCCCCCGCCCCCCCCCCCCCCCCCACTAAGGATGAAACTAGTGCAATCCTTCAGGACTTTATTAGACAAATTGAAAACCAATTAAACAAAAAGGTTAAAACAATCAGATGTGATAATGGAACAGAATTCAAAAACAAGGACATGATTGAATTCTGTAGGTCAAAAGAGATCAAGAGGGAATACAGTAATGCAAGAACTCCACAACAAAATAGAGTTGCTGAAAGGAAAAACAGGACCCTAATTGAGGCTGCTAGAACTATGCTAGCAGATTCATTTTTACCTAACACTTTTTGGACTGAAGCAGTTAGTACTGCTTATTATGTCCTTAATAGGGTGTTAGTGACTAAACCTCAAAATAAGACTCCTTATGAGCTTATAACTGGTAAATCTCTAGTCATAAGCTATATAAGACCTTTTGGGTGCCATGTGACCATCTTGAACACTATTGACCAACTGGGCAAATTTGAGGAAAAGGCTGATGAAGGTTTCTTAGTTGGGTATTATCTAAGTAGCAAGGCTTTTAGGATATATAACTTAGCAACTAAGAGAGTTGAAGAAAACCTGCATATCAAGTTTCTAGAGAATAAACCTAATGTTGCAGGAATATGACCTACTTGGCTGTTTGATCTTGATTATTTGACAGATTCTATGAACTACCAGCCTATTAGATTGGAAAATCAAGCTAACAAAATGAGGTCTTGTTTTCTTTTTTTTTTTTTTATAACACAAGAAGCCAAATACTAGTGCAGGTACACAAGATAGTACTGCTGCAGGAAATTCAAAATTGGAGGATGAGCATGTTTAAGAATATTGTGTACTACCCTCATGGTCTTCATACTCTTCAACTATCCAGAGATCAGAAGACAAGGATGGAGACAAAAAGACTCATGAGGATGATGTTCTAAAGTCCAAACAGAAGCTAGTGGATATGGAAGAACTAGCCTTTCTAGAGGAGCTTAAAAGGCTCAAGAGACAAGAAAAAGAAGCTAATGATGCAGCTGAAGCTCTTAGAAATGAGCTTGACAAAGTACTAATGACTTACTTCAACAAGCAGGGTTTGACAAAACCACCAGTACTAACTCAGTTAGTATTGCCAGTTCACCAGTTAGTACTGCCAGTGCTTTTAGCACTGGTGGACCATCTGCTGACTATGATGACTCACAAATACCTGCTCTTGAAGACATTTATGAAAATCCAAGTGAAGGGGTTTTTACAAGTTCATCCTATGATGATGAGGGTGCAGAGGCTGACTTCACCAATTTAGAAACCACTATGAATGTTAGTCCTATTCCCACATCTAGGATGCACTCCATTCATCCTAAAACTCAAATTCTTAGAGATCCAACTTCAGCAGTTCAAACAAGGAGCAAAGTGAACAAGAATTCTGGAGCACATGCTTTGGTAAGTTATATTCAAAAGCAAAGGAGAAATAATCACAAGGATTTCCAGCACTGCCTGTTTGCTTGCTTCCTATCTCAAATTGAACCCAAGAAAATATCTAAAGCTCTTGAAGATGAAAGTTGGGTTGATGCTATGCAAGAGGAACTATTGCAGTTCAAGATTCAAGAAGTATGGGTTCTTGTAGATTTGCCTAATGGGAAGAAGGCAATTGGAACAAAATGGGTCTACAGAAATAAGAAGGATGAAAGGGGTGTAGTAATTAGAAATAAGGCAAGGTTGGTTGCGCAGGGACATAGGCAAGAAGAAGGGATAGACTATGATGAGGTTTTTGCTCCTGTGGCAAGGATTGAAGCCATCAGGATCTTTTTAGCCTTTGCCTCTTATATGGGGTTCATAGTTTATCAAATGGATGTGAAAAGTGCCTTCTTGTATGGTAAAATTGATGAGGAGGTATATGTGTCTCAACCTCCAGGTTTTGTTGATCCTATGCATCCTAAGAATGTCTACAAAGTTGTAAAAGCTCTATATGGTTTACATCAAGCTCCCAGAGCCTGGTATGCTACATTATCTACATTCTTTGTGAAGAATGGATACAGAAGAGGAGCTATAGACAAGACTCTTTTCATCAAGAGGGACAAGAAGGATATCATGTTGGTACAAGTATATGTGGATGATATTATTTTTTGTTCCACAAGGAAGTCTTGGTGTGATGAGTTTGAAGCATTGATGAAGAGCAAGTTTCAAATGAGTTCCATGGGAGAACTCACCTTCTTTCTTGGATTACAAGTCAAATAGAGAGAAGATGGTATCTTCATAAGTCAGGATAAATATGTTGTAGAAATCCTGAAGAAATTTGATCTTATGAGTGTAAAGCATGCTAGTACTCCCATTGAGACTCATAAGCCATTGACTAAGGATGAGGAAGCAGCAGATGTGGATGTGCATCTTTATAGGTCCATGATTAGATCTTTAATGTACTTGACTACTTCTAGACTAGATATTATGTTTGATGTCTGTGCTTGTAGCAGGTTCTAAGTAACTCCCAAAACTTCACACCTTTATGCTGTAAAGAGGATCTTTAGGTATCTCAAAGGCAAACCCACTTTAGGCTTGTGGTATCCTAAAGAATCATCTTTTGACTTGGTAGCCTATTCAGATAGTGATTATGGTGGTGCTAACCTTGACAGGAAATCCACAACAGGAGGTTGTCAATTTCTTGGTCATAGGTTGATTTCATAGCAATGCAAGAAGCAGACTATTGTGGCTACTTCTACTACAGAGGCTGAGTATATGGCTGCTACACATTGCTGTGGACAGGTCTTGTGGATACAAAACCAAATGCTTGACTATGGGTTTAATTTTATGAACACAAGGATTTATATTGACAATGAGAGCACTATTTACATTGTCAAGAACCCAGTATTTCATTCCAAGACCAAGCATATAGAGATTAGACACCACTTCATAAGGGATGCTTATGAGAAAAAGCTAATTCAAGTACTCAAGATACATACTGATAACAATGTAGCTGATCTTTTAACCAAGGCATTTGATGTTAGTAGGTTCATGTTCTTGGTTGTTACCATTGGAATGATTAATCCATAGGCTGCATTAATTAAGGGGAGGATAATAGACTTGTTGAACAGTTTGTTTAAGATTATCAGTAAGCAAAAGGACTTTGACATTGGTGATGCTTTTCAGATAGTTATAAGGGTTCTAAAGAGTTATTGGAGAGAGTTTTAGATGGTACTTATGTCTTCTTATTGCCAAACTTGTTACTTCTTTGTTTGACAAAAGTTAGTACCGACAGTGTAAAGTTCGTACCGATGGGCAAAGTTAGTACCGCTAAAGAGCCGTTAGAGAAAATACCGCCAAGGGTCTAAAGTGTAAATTGTAACGGTTTCTTCGCTCTTAGGTTTGTTTAACCTATATAAACCCATCTCAATTGCACACTTTACTCACATAATATCTCTTAATCGCTCTCAACTTACAAACCCTCATCTTTTATCACCGACGATCATTAAATCCACTACCATGGCTGCTCTCGAATCTTGCCCTAAGCACAACATGGTCGCTTACTTGGAGAAGACTGATGGGAATACAGAGTTTCATGAATTTATTGACTTTCTTAAGCGAAGCTCTATTCACTATGCACTCACTGTAAGTCTAGTAATCTCTACTACATTTGTTGAACAGTTTTGGATGACTGCTACATCCAAAACCATCAACAATGTTAGATATATTAATGCTAAAGTTGCTGGCAAGCCTGTTACTATCTCAGAAGCATCAATAAGGAGTGATCTTCTTTTTGATGATGCCAATGGGATAGACTCTTTAAATAATCAGGCTATATTTGATGCTATTCAGCAGATGGGGTATGAGGGGGATTTAACTGTTTTAACATTTAACAAAGCCCTGTTTTCACCCCAGTGGAGATTTTTCTTTCACACTATGAATCACTGCTTAAGTTCTAAAAGTACCTCTTGGGATCAAATTCCCACTAATATTGCAACTGCAGTGATTTGTCTGTCCACTAATAAAAAATATAACTTTTCAAAATTAATCTTTGATGGAATGATAAGACATTTGGATGCCAAGAAAAAGTTTGTAATGTATCCAAGATTTATCTCAATCTTTTTAGGTACACAACTAAAGAATGTATCTGTGCCATTAGATCACTTTCCTGTTCATGCCCTGACTTCTAAGGTTTTCTCCTTTATGGTTAAAAAGGGTAAACACTTTTCTGGGAGAGTGACTCCTCTGTTTCCCACTATGTTGGTTCAACCAACAGAGGATGAGGGTGAAGGTTCAGAAAGACCATCTGAACCCCAACCTACACCTTCTCCTCCTCACACAAGTGAAGCCCAATTTGAGCCACAACCTGACCCATCACCTAGGCCTTCACCTTCTATTCCCACACCTGATTCAAATCCAGAGGGTTCTGGTAGGAATCATGGAGGTCAATCATCCAGTGACAAATCCCAATCAGGGAATAAGGATGACTTGACACTCCAAAGTGTCTATGATCTCTATCTTTCATTGTGTACACAGGTCACAGATCAAGCTGCAGAGATCAAAGCTTTGAAGGCTCAAGTCAAGAGGTTAAAGAAGCAAACCAGACCTTTTATTCGTCATCACAAAGCTTGGCTAAGGGCTGTTAAACTCAAGAAACAGCAAAAGAGTATGGCCAAATCCAAGGAGAGGAAGAGTGTATCCAAACAGGGGAGGAAAGCTGTTAAATCTTCCAAAGGAGCACCATCAGTACCTACAAACACTGAATGGGATGATTTAGACATGGACATTGATGACACCATGGATTACACACTTGCTCAAGACAAGGGAAGTCTAGAAAAAGGAGGAAGCTCAGAAGGTACTGCTAGACAACAAAGTACTGTCAAGCCAGATCAAGGTACCGACAAGGGAAATGAAGGTACCGACAGTACAAAACTTAGTACCGACAAGGTTGAAGAAGGTACTACTGAGCCAGATGTTAATGAACCAAAGGAAAGTACTACTACAACAGCTCAAACAACTACTCCAACAACTCCAACACCTACTCCTACAACCTTTGGAGATGATGAAACTATTGCTCAAGTTCTAATCAACATGAGCCAAGCCAAAGCAATTTCAAAAGAAAAGGAAAAAGGGGTTGAACTGAAGGATGTAGAGAATATTGAAAGACCAATGCCTACTTCAACAAGATATGTCTTAACTTTAAAGCCTCTTCCAAAGATTGATCCCAAAGACAAAGGCAAGAAAAGGATTAAAGTAGAAGAATCTGACACTGAATCAGAAGACATCAATGAAACTGAAAAGAAATTTAAGATGCTTGCCCATGATGAGGAGATTGCAAGAAAGATGCAAGAGGATTGGGAAGCAAAAGAAGAAAAGAAAAGATTAGCTGAAGAAGAAGCTACAAATGCTGCTTTCATAAGAAACTATGATGATATACATGCAAGAATTGAAGCTGATAGACTTCTAGCATTAAGACTTCAAGAAGAAGAGAGAGAGCAGTTCACTGTGGAAGAGAGAGCAAAATTCCTTTATGATACAGTTGCTGCTCAAAGAAGATTCCTTACTCAACAAAGAGCTGTTGCTATCAGGAATAGACCTCCTACAAGAACTCAGCTCAGGAATCAGATGATGACTTACTTGAAACATGTTGGAAACAAGAAACACTTAGACCTGAAGCACATAAATTTTGAAGAAATACAAGTTTTATATGAGAAAGTGAAAAGGTTTGATGAAAGTTTCACTGCTGTTGGTTCCACTGAGGATGAAAGAAAGATTAAGGAGATGAATGAAGGAGCAAAAGACCCTGAACAGAAGCAATTAAAGAAGAGGATTATTAAAGAAACTCCAAAGGAAGATGACACATCAAAGGTACCTGCTAAGCTAGATATGAAAGAGCAGAGTACAAAGAAAAGGAAGGGTGGTTATATAAAGATGATTGCAAGGAAAAAGCCAAGACAACAACCAGATGTTGACAGTGATGATGAACATAGGAAATGCCTAAGGGTTGTTGCTTTGGACAGTACAATAGATAGTGAAGTTATGGAGACTAAATCTTTTATTGCTAGGTTGAACAAGGTATCATCACCAGATGGAGACTATCTTGTTATATACAGAGCCAATGGACACTTCAGGGCATTCAACTGTCTATTGGAGGTACTACATATATTTGATAGACAAGATTTATTTCACTTGTATGAATTGGTTATGGAGCAGTACTCAGAAATTACACTAGAAGGAATTGAGTTGATTCTTTGGGGAGATTTGAAGATAATGATGGAATCCTCAACAAAAGAAAATGATCAATGATTTCTGGAAAAATCAACAAAAATGGGATATTAACAGATGGAGATTGTATGAAGCTTGTGGAGTTTACATACTAGAACTTAAAGATGGGACAATCATCCATATGTTAGTTGAAAGAAGGTATCCTCTCTTCAAGGATTTGCCGCAAAGGATGCTTGATCTTGGATTGGAGGTTGAAAGAGAAAGTACTGCTACCCTAGATTTGATCAGATTTATTAAGCAACAGATTGATGAAAAGTGATACTGTAAATGGAAATGAGAAGGGTTTGAGTGTTGGCTAACCACCACACAACAAATGGTATTCAGTTCACCATGCTTAACAGGCATAATAATTGGCTAGTCCATAAGCAAACAGCTTTTGGTAAAGACTTCTCAAATCCGTTTATGGTTGATAATTTACCAAAAATTATAGGGTTTTCAACTTACCTTGCTTCTTAAGTAAAGAGTTGGCTAGTCCAAGATCAAATAGTTTTTGGTAAAGACATCTCAAATCTGTTGATAGCTGATAGTCTGCTAAAAACTATATGGTTTATCAATGCACCATGTTATGGCAATGAAGCATTGGCTAGTCCAAAAGCAAACGGCTTTTGATAAAGACAAAACAAATCTGTTGATAGTTAATAGTTTACTAAAAACTATAGGGTTATCAATTCACCTTGTTGTTTACAATGAAGAATTGGCTATCCCAGAGCAAACGGCTACTGGTAAAGGAATATCAAATCCATTATTGGCTGGTAGTTTGCCAAAAACTACAAAACTAACTTAGTTGGATGTTGATGTGTTGCTGAAAAGACATGTTGCAGAAGGATAGCTAAAGATGTCAACTAAACTCAAAGATCAGATCAAGATTTAACAAGAGTGTTTGAATACATCCTCCATGAAGTTCAAGTCATTTACATTAAAGAAACATGAAGTTAAACAAGTTCAACAATCATGTTTAGGGGAGGATTGTTGGGAATTATGCATTCCTGACTTAGTACTGTTGGTTATATGACTTAGTACCGCTAGTTGTATTTAGTACTGACAGTACAAAATGTTAAGTACTGTTCAGATAGTTAGTACCGTTAGTATAAAATAGTTAGTACCGCTTATAAGATATGCATGAGATATGTTAGGAAAAGATATGCATGATCTTTGTACGCGTTTTGTAAAGCCCATTAGGGTTTTCCTTGGTGTATAAAAGGAACCCTTACGGCATAGTTAGACACAAAGCTAGAGAGCCAAATTGTCATTCTCATAGTTAGTAATCAATATAAAAGTTTAGTTATTAATCTTTGTTGTTCTTCTTAGCATTATAAGTTAGATTCCGCATAACTTATAGTGTTCTTAGTCATTGTTTCTCATGTGGTTAGTGTGGAATTATTCATATTAACTACAACTTTCAAACAGGTTAGAAAGATCTATTGAATTGGGATCTACAGTTTATCTCGATTTCTTAATTTATCATTGAGTGATTGTTTATGTTTATCAATTTATACTTATTTACGTGCTTTTGTATGCGACCTATCATTCAACTAGATCTAGTAATACGGACCAAGATGCCGGGATAGCTTTCTATATAGTGATTTATACATCTAGACTAATAGGATCATAATTAACGACCTATATTTGCCCTTAGATTGTGAGCTTAATTGGACCATAGGGTGACCTTGGTATCAACGAGTATGTTCTCGATTAATTGGTAAAGACTTGGTTAGTGGACTACTAGTGTATGAATTGCTATTAAGCAATAAGTGGGTAAAGTCTCTATGAGCTAGGGTTTAACAAGATCACCATTGCTTTAATCCCTAAGATAGATTATAATAAGCAAATAAGGATGCTTTATGCGGATGCGTTTAATTGTGACAGAATTCTATGTGTCTAGGTCTTAGGAAGAAGTAACGCCTAAGTCTTAAGAATGATATGCCGCCTCGAGATAAGTAATCATTGCACTAAATAAACAAACCAACATTATGATTAGATTAATAATGGTTAATACAATTTTTCTTATATTTGGCTAGACCGCTCTTTGATCTTATGTTAATTTGCTTGCCTGTGTTTTAGTGTCTTGAATTGACTTTAGACAGCACAAACCCTATGCCAGTCTCTCAGGCTGAAAACCCCCTTTATCTATTAGATTTAGGAATTAACATAGGTTTAGCATAGGTTTAGCATAGATTAGACTAACTTAGATTAGAAAACCCAAAGTATTAATAAATTGAAAGTGTTCCCCGCTCCAAGTGTTTGACACCCTACTTACCACGAAACTCCCACCGACCGGGTACACTACCCGTTAAAGTGTTGTTTTTGGTTATGTCGGCAAAATATAAATTTAAAACTTGAATCACAAATCACACTCGGCAGCCACAAGCTAGGGAAAAAGGCATGCAAATTTTTTTTTCTTTTTCTTTTTCTTTCTTAGTTAATATCTTGTGTCTTGCATTAATTTTAAAAGGTAACTTGTACATGTTTTAAATAAAATGCGAGTTATAAACGCGAGCTAAGGCCAAGGTCGAGAAACAAAGACGACACGGTTCATAAAATAATATTTTATGATAAAAAAAATAATAACGAGACGCGTCATAAATTTTTACGATGCTCAAAACGATTAACGAACGCGCGATCAAACGTTGACTCGCGAAACGTCAAAATTATAAATTTCAAATTTCCGTTCACAATAATGTACAAAAATAATTAATCACGACAAAAAAAATTTAATGTCGACGTTCGCTCACACGAATTTATAAAATAATAATTATAACATCAAACTCGCGATCGTCATACGCGTCGTGAAACTCGGGTTGTTACATATGGCTCTTCAACCACGAGATCAGAGGCACCAGTACCTTAGGCACGAGGGATTACAGTACACAGATGTTGATATAGTGGATTTCGAGACAAGATTGGCTAGGATATACATGAGGGAGATGCATATGGTTCAGGTGTTCGATTTTGGGGGATTACCAGAACCAAGCACGCTATCCAAATTAAGAGCAGAATTGAGAAGAGAAAGTGATTTCAAGTGTGTGAAGGCCAAAGAAAAGTCTAACTTAAAGACTTCGCTGTAAACAAAAGTGCTTCTCGGGAGACAACCTAGATTGTTATTTATTTTTATTAAGTCTGTCTTCCTAGACATCAATACGGCGTATCCGCTCCATACCATACGACGTATTGAATGTCTGGACGATATCAGTCCTTTATTTTTATGCACTTTAAACATTATTGTCAGTTCTGTCAATACGGCGTATTCATGCACATGATACGGCGTATTCATGCACATGATACGGCGTATTCAACAGACCCGTACTTACATACTTTTTACAGGTTACTTGATACGGCGTATTCCAGTTTATGGATACAGTGTATTAGTTTCTTGTATAGTTTGTTTAGCTTATTTAAATTAACCGTAGATACCCGAGATAGGATTTTGCATGTTTTTCCTACAATTTACACATGACCTCGCTAAAAGAAAAGAAATCGACAATGTTGGTGGAGAATCTACGATCTGGAAATATTGAAATGTTGGAGTCTTGAAACTTCAAGATGGCTGTTCAACACACAATCTTGCTCATAAACTCAACTTGGAGATTCTACCAAGAAAAAATTAGAGGAGTTTCTCATTCTAATTCTTTTAAATTCCCGTTTTTAATGTTTTATCCATACAACGAGGACGTTGTATAATTCAAGT
>BQNB010087489.1:0-27908 GCA_026074375.1 Tanacetum coccineum
TCCTCGTTGTATAGATAAAACATTAAAAACGGGAAATTAAAAGAATTTGAATGAGAAACTCCCCTGATGTTTTGCTCGGTAGATTCTCCAAGTTGAGTTTATGAGCAAGAATGTGTGTTGTAAATGCGTATGGATTCCAGCATGACTACAACACACATAGGATTCCAGATGATTGATACTTCACCAACTTTGTCGATTTTTTTCCAGCAAGGTCCTGTGCAAAATATATATGCAAAATCCTATCTTGGGTATCCTACGGTTAATAAAATAATAAAAAATAAACTGTATAGCCAGTCAATACACTGTATCCAAAAACCAGGATACGCCATATAGAAAGACCTGTAAAAAGTATCAATACGAGTCAGTCGGCTAAATACGCCGTATCATGTGCATGAATATGCCGTATAAACAGAACTAACGATAAAGTTTTAAATGTAGAAAAATAAAGGACTGATAACGTCCAGACATTCAATACGCCATATGGTATGGAGCGGATACGCCGTATTGATGTTTGGAAAGACAGACTCGATAAAAATAAATAAATAATAGTAGGGGTTGTCTCCCGGGAAGCACTTTTCTTTCAGCTAGTCTTTAAGTTAGACTTTTTCTTCATCTTCTACGTCGTATTTTCTTCGAATTCGATGACCTCTTTATCATTCGTATCAATATGTCCATCGTAGTATTTCTTTAATCTTTGTCTATTGGCCTTAAAACTAATTCCGTTTTTATCGGTGATTTCCATGGGCCCATACGGATACACAGTTTTTACCACATTTGGACCGTACCACTTTGATTTGAGCTTTCCCGGATGCATCTTAAATCTAGAGTTAAATATCAATATCTTATCTCTAACTTTAAAGTCTTTATCCCCTCGGAGCCTAGAGTCATGCCATTTCTTAGTTCTTTCCTTGTAGATGTGGGTGTTCTCGTATGCTCCATCTCTTAATTCTATTAATTCATTAAGTTTCATGAAACGGTTTTTTGCCGCAGCTGTGAGATCCATATTACATTGTTTTAGTGCCCAATACGATTTATGTTCGATCTCCACAGGTAGGTGACAAGCTTTTCCATAAACCAATCTAAAGGGGGTACATCCTGTAGGTGTTTTGTAGGCGGTTCTGAATGCCCATAACGCATCGTCGAGATTTTCGAACCAATTCTTTGGGTTATATCCAACTGACCTTTCCAAAATACGTTTAATAGCTCTATTGGTCACTTTAGTTTGTCCATTGGTTTAGGGGTGATATGATGTTGATAATTTATGAGTCACTTCATATTTTTGTAAGGCTTTTTCTAATTGAGAGTTACAAAAATGTGTCTCCCGATCACTAGTTAAAGCCTTAGGAACTCCAAATCTTGCAAACAATCTTCTTAAAAATTTTATCACAACACGAGCATCATTTGTAGAAAGTGCTTGAGCTTCGACCCATTTTGATACATAATCAACCGCTACTAATATATATTTATTACCCCTTGAGTTAGAAAAGTAACCCATGAAGTCTAGTCCCCATATTTCAAATACATTACATACCTGAATATTGTTTTAAGGCATCTCACTCCTTGATGATATGTTTCCCGATCTCTAACATGCATCACATCTCATCACATAATCTTTAGCATCTTTAAAGATACTAGGCCAAAAGAATCCCGATTCATAGACTTTTCTTCCAGTAATTGACGCACTATGATGACCCCTAGTTGGTCTAGAATGGCAGTGTGCCAAGATTTTAAGGATTTCGTTTCTAGCAACGCATCGCCTCATTACATTGTCCGGGCATAGCCTGAATGCGTAAAGTTCATCCCAAAAATAATTCTTTACTTGATAGAAAAACCTTCTTCTTTTTTTAGTGTTCGTTTCGCAGGCATAATTTTTCCAACAATATAATTAACATAGTCAGCATACCATAGTTCATCGTCATTTAGCTCGGCTTTCAATATCATAAGATGTTCGTCCGGAAATTCATCAGTGATTTCCTCTTTCATAAATGCTCCCAAGTCTGGGTTCTCAAGTCTTGACAAGTGCTCCGCAGCTAAGTTTTATGCCCCTTTTTTATCCTTAATCTCGATGTCAAACCCTTGAAGAAGCAAAACCCATCTTATAAGCCTTGGTTTGGCGTCCTGTTTACTGAACAAATACTTCAAAGCAGAATGATCAGTGTAGACTATAGTTTTTGATAAGATAAGATAGGGATGAAACTTATCTAAAGAGAAAACAACTGCAAGAAGTTCTTTTTCAGTGGTGGTATAATGTTCTTGGGCATTATTCAGAGTTTTGCTAGTATAATAGATTGGTTTGAATTTCCATCTATTCATTGCCCTAAAACAGCTCCAACAGCGAAATCACTAGCGTCACACATTAATTCAAAGGGTACATTCCAATCGGGAGATATTATGATAGGTGTTGTGGTTAATTTTTCTTTTAAAATATTAAATGCCTTTTTGCAATCATCAGAAAAATCGAATTTCGCGTCTTTCATTAAAAGTTGGGTCATTGGTTTAGATATCATAGAAAAGTCTTTTATGAACCTACGATAAAATCCAGCATGCCCTAGGAAACTTCTAACTCCTTTCACGTTTGTTGGGTATGGAAACTTAGCTATTACATCGATTTTATCTCTATCAATCTCAGTACCTGCCCCAGAAATTTTGTGTCCTAAAACAATGCCTTCTTTTACCATAAAATGACATTTCTCCCAATTCAGCACAAGGTTGGTTTATTCACATCTAGCAAGCCTTCTATCTAAATTAGCAAGACAACAATTAAAAGAGTTACTGAACACCGAGAAATCATCCATGAATACTTCCATAAAGTCTTTCACCATGTCATGGAAAATTACCGTCATGCATCTTTGAAAAGTTGCAGGTGTGTTGCATAATCTAAACGGCATTCGTGTAACACCCCCAAAATCAGGTAGCAGCGGAATGGTAACAATGGGTGCTACGTCAAAGTACAACAATCAAGATATAGGAAACGACCATAAATGGACGTTTAAGACAAGATTTCATTCGATGCCATAGCAAAATATCAGAGTTTATACATTAGGTCCCATATGTTTTATAAGTCATAAACATTTCACATACATTTTTAATTATACCAAAAGCTTCATAATACCAAAAGATGACTTAAGTTTTTAAAGATAATAAAAGTTGCATAGACTTTAGATAAAACACAGAATCCATCTTCATTGATATCCGTCACGGCTCTCATCCAATCTTCATACCCTAGGACCTGAAATTACATGCTAAAAGTCAACACAAAGGTTGAGTGAAATCATAGGTTTATCGGTAAAAAGGGTGGACTACAAGATCGAAGTAATAGTAGACTCTGAAACACATTCAGTAGTCCAAAACGTTTATTATTGCACTAAGCTCATGACCCTGAAGCCTTAACTAGATTTGTGCCCCAATCAGAATATAGGATGCTTGCCAACAACCTAACACCTCTCAATGTTAAATGCACCTTGATCAAACTAGTGACCCAAGGAAAGGTGGGGATTGTCAGTCCCGATAGATCTATCCACAACACTCGCGCTTACTACAATAGCAATTAACGGTTCATGATAAATAGGGACTTCACGGCAATAAGGTAACTTAGCAATAATATTCAGGCAGTAATCTGGATAGCATACACTTTGTAAACACTTTGAAAACACTTAGAAAAACACTTGTGTCCAATAGTAAAACAAGCAATGTAATTCACCCTGTAGATTTTGTAAAAACAATCACGTAGTAAAAAGGGGGCTATGAACTCACCTCGAGTGAATGGTAATCAACAAGTATTCACAATAGAAAATATGTCACGCTTACGATCGAATGCAACCTAATCCAATATAGGTCGTATAAGTACTAAACACTTTGATTATTTATAGGTCGTATAGCTCATCATACTATCGTTCAGGCTATCATAATTAAGAGGTCATGTAGTGATGTATGAGGAGCTAGGACACTTTAAATCGTAAATCCAACAACTCGTCGATACGCCACCCCGAAGAGGCCTCATTATGAAACTCCCTAGTAATATAGTACTTTGATTAACTAATACCACATATAATTCTATATAGCTACATCACCATCTAATCGTTTTAGTGAAATCATATTTATAAAGTAAAAACGTTTATAAGTATACTTTAGTAAAACTGGCGTAACTTTCTCGTTTTAAGTCCGTTTCTTTCGTTTCTTACGTCCACGCCTTCGTATTAAGACGAGTTATCAAAATATAACATTTTCAAAATCTGAGTTTTCTGATGAATAGTGATTTTTACTGTTCATAACAGTTATATATTTATTTTTATAGATTTAGTTATCGTAAATGTCGTAACTTATTCGTTTTAACTCCGTTTTTAGCGATTCTTTCGAGCATGTCTTCGTATTTAAAAGTTTTATCGATTTATTGATGTTTTAAAAGTATAAGTTTCTGTGGTGAATAGTAACTTTTATAAAAATAGTTTTATAAAAGTATATATTTAACGTAAACTTAAAATCGTCGTATCTTTTTCGTTATAAATCGGTTTTTCGAGTTCTTTACATGCCCACGATCCTTGTGACATGTAGTATTTTTATAAAACATAAATTCCATGCTTAAAATTTCAGACCAAAACAGCCCCTATATATCTTTTTGAGTTTATTTATATAACTTTGTTTTTTATATACTTTTTAACTACTTAAATTACCACAAGTCCTTTATAACTCTCAATATACTATGTCTTATATATTATAAAGTTCATTTGTCCATATTTTGTCCAAGATCATCAAGATCAACAAGTCCACTTATCACATGAAATCATAAGCTTTCTTAAGTACACTTTTAACCATAAACTTATACCAACTTTTTATACTTAACCCATGAGTGTACAAGACTTATATTCCATTTATAACATCATAATAACATCCATATAACATGTGTATAAGTTCATAAAATCATATTTACAAGAAAAATCCATTTTTACAAGTTAAACATATCCTAATGGTGATTTAACTATATGGAACTCATATATGCATAAAATGATAAATGTAAAGACATAAAGGGTTTTAGATAACCTTATAGTAATGTAATATGATAACCAACACAATCCAAACCCTTGTTTAGATTATAAACCAAAGCTTGGAATATCTTGAAACCCTAAACCCTAATCTTTCATTTTTCTTGTTTACACTTGTAAAGGTTTAACCAAACCTTCAAACCATCTTAGTAGGTCTTAGATATGTTGTGTGTATGCTTGTATAAGTGGTAGAAAAATTTGTATGGGTTGTATGGGAGGAGCTATTTGAGCAGTGGGCTTCAAGAGGAGAAAAGAGAGTGTTTTGCTTTGTTTCACCAAGGAAATGAAGAGTGTGTGTTTATTTCTCTAGTTGCTAGCTTATATACTCTAAGGACTTAGTTAAGATCATGTCTAGGTTCATGAAAGACACCATGAGGGTTTCAAGGAAAGTCTTGGTCAAGGTATGGGCTTTGCTTGCAAAAGTCATAAGGTTTAATTGAAATGTGTTGTACAATGTCAAGTTGTAAGATTTTTAGATATTTTTCTTGTATAAACCCACCTATATCCGGCCATATACATGTATATATGATGATATTTTTCAAATTTTAGGTATTGGATATAATTGTGGGTATTTGTTGAAGCGTAGAAAAGTTTTGGTGCTTCCGGGTATGCCTAAATGTATTTAATTGCGAAATGTAAACGTTTTACGCAACCAATAAAAATAAAATATAAAAAGTTGATTATTACTTTCGTAAAAATAATATATTGCTTGCTTGACGAAAACTTTAATTCGTTTGGTGTCCGTTTACGTTAATTGTTGATTTTTAGTTTACGCGATTTTACTATATAATAAGAATTAAAAGTAAACGCGTACGAAAAAAAATATAATTAGTAAAATAGATGACGTCGTAAATGACATGAAAATACGAAATGTTACAATTCGTCTGTAAGAAAAAGTCCCGTAAGGACAAGTGAACGTTGTCTTTTCTTGATCTTCGGGTGCGATTGGAATTTAGAAGAATCCTGAAAAACCATCAAGAAAACAGTAGTAGTCATTCCCACATAAACGTTCTAACATTTTATCAATAAAGGGATGAGGGAAATGATCTTTTCGAGTTGCATCATTAAGCTTACGATAATCGATGCACACTCGACATCCTGTAACTGTACGAGAAGGAATTAATTCATTATCATCATTTAAAACTACAATCATTCCTCCTTTCTTTGGACAACATGAATAGAGCTATCCCACAAACTATCTGAGATTGTATAAATTAGTCTGGAATTGAGTAGCTTAACAATCTTGTTTTTCACCACATCTTGCACTTTAGGATTTAAACGTCTTTAGGGCTGAATGACTGGTTTGAAGTCATCCTCCATTAAGATCTTGTGCGTGCAGAATGACGGGCTTATTCCGTTGATATCTGACATTTTCTAAGCGATTGCTCCCTTACGTTTCTCCAATACATGCAAAAGTAACATTTTCTCCTTTTCAGACAACTTAGATGAGATAATATAGGAAATGATTTATCACCATGTAGGTATGCGTATTTTAAGTGGTGAGGCAAAATTTTCAGCTCAGGTTTCTTTTCATCAACCTCGTTAGCACTAACTGAATAAAGGTGTTCACTTTCAACTCCATCAGGTCTCACTGTTTCCTATACAACTGAATATGGCGTATTAAAAGAATCGATACGCCGTATTGGTTTCTCTAGATCAGAATCATCGTCATACTTATTTCCTAAAGATTTACAGCTTTCTAGGTCTGATTAATTAATCGATTTCTCCAGCCCTATAAGTAAAAACGAATTAGACTTATCATTTGCTAGTAATTCTTGAGTTTCTATGTTGATCGTGTCATCTAAGTCATCAATTCCATAACAATCATCATCTTCATTGGGAGGTCTCTTAATTGATTGATCTACGTCGAAGATTACTTCATCGTCCCTACCCTTAGTGTTATCTTTTATTAAATACGTCTATCATAGCTCAAGCAGTTGCCAAAAATGGTCTCCCTAAAATTATAGGAACCCTAGAGTCTTCGGGCATATCTAAGATGACGAAATCGATGGGATGACGAATTTATCAACTTTTATAAGCACATTTTCAATTATTCCCCTTGGGTACTGGATCGACTTATCTGCCAGCTCTAAGCTCATTCTAGTAGGCTTGGGTACTCCTAAACCTAATTTTTCATACATCGTATACGGCATCAAACTTATGCTAGCTCCTAGGTCTGCTTACGCATTATTAATATGCAATTGCCCAATGTCACAAGGAATAGTAAAACTCCCTAGGTCTTTTTCCTTTGATGGCAGCTTGTTTAGTAATACGACTGAGCACCTTTCGTTCATAGTAATGCTACAAGCTTCTTCAAGTCTGGCCTTATTCGTTAGCAAACCTTTCATAAATTTGGCGTACTTTGGCATTTGAGCAAGGGCTTCGATGAAGGTCAAATTGATGTGGAGTTGCTTCAGATTTTCTAAGAACCTTTTATGCCGAGCCTCTTCTTTTTCTTTTCTCAACCTTTGGGGAAAAGGAATCAACGAAGTTTGTACCTCAATTGATGGTTGAACAACTGGTTCGTTGGTTTTCTGATGTCGATTTTCGAAAAGGACTTCATTTGGTTCAACTGGCTTGTCGTGATTTACTACTAGAGGTTTTCAGTATGCAAGTTGGTGTTGTCATTTTGAATATCTTGAGTTGTTGTTTTTCCACCTCTAGTAGTTACTCCTTTAACTTCATAATTTAACATCGGAGCATTATTGATCACCCTTAACAACTTGTAACACCCCCAAAAATGTGTCGCAGCGGAAATATGTCAAGGGGCGTTACTTATTATAATACAATAGCACAAGATACAAGAGAACGACCTCTAAATGTGTCGTTTGTAAAACAATCTCGTTGATTTTCCGAAATCAAAATAATAGTTGTCCCATAATTGCATCACCATGAAAAACTTGAATGTAAAGACTCCAATGCACATCAAATAATCCAAGCATCTAATTCACCTGAGAAAAACATGCTTAAAAGTGTCAACATTAAAGTTGGTGAGTTCATAGGTTTGTTTAAATATAAATGTTAAACCAAAGGTTTGTAAAAATATGCATGACTATTTCAATCCTTTATAATAGCCACAAAAATGTATAAAATGTAGGACCGCAAGACTTTCCCCGCGATAAAGGCAAACTTACAATATCACAAAATTCCATTACGTTTCCCTAACTCATGACACTGAAGCTCGAGCGTATATGATCACATAGTAAATTTTGTGACATTGCCACTATAAAATTTTTGTGCGCGCACAAACTGTAAATATCCGTGCCAATGCCGCACTATAAAATTTTCGTGCATTGCCACGCACTATATTAGATTATCGTGCCCGCACATTTAAGATTTCTGCATCTCTCCCACAGATGTTCAATCTCAAAAAGATCTGCTAATAACACTCACGTCGCTCACAATAATGTAATTCACAACACATCTATGACAATTGACAGTTCATCGATAACGGTCAGATGATGATTCAAATTACTTAGGCAAACACGTAACAATATAAAATATACACTTCTCCATTATAAAAACCAAAGCATTGTATTCAAAACAAAAACAGCGTTAAAGTACTTAAATCCAATCCGAAAATCATTTCAAATGTAAAGTATGCATTTGTGACCAAAAATAAAGTCAAATAATGTATCCCATAGCGAGCTATGCAAATAAGTATGTAAACCAATTTGAAATCAACCATGTAAATGTGTTTGTAATGAATTGCAAAATCAAGTATGTAAACCAAGTGTGTAGAATAGTATGTAAAAGATATTGTAAACGAATATGTAAACAAGTTGTATTGAGCATGTATTCTCCCCCGAGATTTGTAAAGTAAATGTAAAACAAGTGAAAGAGGGGCTATAAACTCACATCGATGATGAAGAACGATTGGCGGGAATGTACACATTGAGTACAAGACGAAACGGAAACTGAAACGGCTCGACCAAGAAGTTGCAGCTTATCTTAACGGCTAAGTCTCACTAGCCTAGGGTAATGCGTTTGGGTTTCCCGATGAATTGTTATGTCAACGCGACACGTCGACAAAAGATTTAGATTTAAAGTTGTAATAGTTTGGTAGTAGGTTAAATAAATAAATTGAAAATATATGCAAAGTGTGTATTCTTTATATATTACCTATGAAAAATAACCCTTATATAATTCCTACCGTGAATTATATAACAAAGACAATCAATCAAAAGATTAATGAAAAGTATAATATACCTTGCAGGTATTATATAATAAGTGTGAATAATTAATTAAACCAATTAGTTTGACAACCATTTAATTAATGAAAAGGCTTTGTACAAAGGTTGACACATGTCTTAACGTTATGAATTAATCAAACCATGTTTGTAACAGTTTATAATCATTATAAAATATAAATAATATTTTATAAAATATATTTCGTTTCTTCGACGGGTTGCGTCTAAAACAGTTCGTCTCAATGTACAAAATATAGTTTTCGTTCGTTGTCAGGTTATTGTATAGTTATGTTTTAATATATCTTAAAATGTAACTTTAGTCTCTTCATCGGTTTCTAAAATGATATAAGTTTTAGTAAAAACGTTACTAAATATATATATTTCGTCATGACATTTTCGGTTGTATAATGTTTTCCATTTTCGCAAGACTTAACGTTTTCCCTTAAACAATATATGTTGCAATCATTTGCTTTCCAATATTTCAAATGCTCGCGTTTTCTAGATATAATATATATATGCATATTATTATATCTTAAATTAAACAAATTAATAAATATTATATTTATTTAACTATTTAAAACCACCAATAATTATTTATCCGGTTTTAATATTTATTAAAACCTTATGTTATTTTTATTAATCAATTTCATTAACCAAATGAACCCTTATTGAAACTGCTCACCCAAACGCGCCCTATTGCTGCCACTATACCAAACGCACCCTATTTTGTTGACTGCACAACCAAACACCCCTTATGGATGTTACCCCGCAAACCAAACACGCCCTATGGCTGTTTTCACAGCCAAACGCCCCTGATGGCAGTTTATAACAGATCCAAACGCTCCCCTTGTGGTATTAAACAGTGGAACAAACACACCCTATGTGATACTACTAATCCAAACGTACCCCAACTAATGTTAAATAGAGACACAAACACCCCATTACGTTTTTAAACACCAACCGCAGCCCTTGCTGCTGCCATGAAATTCAACGCACCCTTTCGGTGCAAAAAGAACCAAACACACCCGTGTCGGGTTTATGTACAGCCAACGCACCCCTTTAGGGTGGCTGTGAACGTCAAACCAACGCACCCTGGTTGGTAGAACCATCAAACACCCCTGGCTGTGAACCCATAAACAAACGCACCCAATGGGTTGCTGTCGTGAGGGTGGTGATAAACCAAACGCATCCTATACCCTTTATGAATCCCCAAACGCACCCGTACGGCCGTTTAATACTTAAACCGGACGCACCCCTTAGTGGGCATGTTAAACCAACGCACCCTTGTGGTGGTATTAACCACGTGAACAAGCACACCCTTGCCGGTTGTGTTAACGTGTCAAACGCCACCCAAAAGCGTGGTCTGTGGTTATGCGGCGTAAGAGTGGCGAAGGTGATGAGATGATGGTGAGGTGGAGATAGTGTTGGTGTGATGATGGATGCGGTGGATGAGCGATCGTGGAGGATGGAGATGAAGTTGATTCGATTCGGTGGTGTAGTGGAGATGGAAATGTAGGATTGTGGAAGTTTGTTGTGGCATGGTTGTGGTTGCCGTAAGTGCTTGCCGGAAGGATTTCGGCGCCGGAAAAGTTGAGAGAGAATTGTGGTGTTGATGGAGGCTATGTTATAAAAAAAAAAGTGAGAACCCTAATGCTTATAACTATATTATATAAAGTTTCCAAAAAGAAGAGACAAGTGTATGATTCTTGAGGGTTAGGAGTGAAAATACTTCCACAGGGACCTAAAGCGTAAAATTAATGAGTAATAAATTTGAAAAATAGAATGGTTTCTGGACTACGTGTTGTGCAAGTAAAAAAACGGGATGATTCAACGCAAGAAACGAAACTTGCCGCCATTGTTTTCTAAATAATTTTTCTGATAAAATTAAGTAATTCACACGGATGATGACAAATAATTTCGTAAACTTTTAATTAAATTTATTTAAAAACGTTTAATAATTATTTAGTGACTAGGTTCGAAACAAAAAAAATTTTACCTCGGATATTTCGCTGTTATCAATTAACGCTTAAATATTAAAAAATATTAAATATTTTTGATTTAATATTTTTATTAAATAAATAGTGTATAATAAAAAAATTATTGATATTTGTGTGTCCGGTTATCTGATGTGTGTAGTTTTCAAAACTTTGCCGGCTGTTGTTAGCCCTCATCTCTGCTTGTTTTCGAGTCTCCGAGGGTAAAACAAAAAAAAAGTTTGTCTAAATATCCGGTATTAATCATCAAATTGCTTTTGGGCCTGAGTCGTGAAAACGTGATTTAGATGATCTATCTTATAAGTCAAGCCAGACCCTAAAAGTCAAAGGGTATAATCGTCATTCAAAATTCAAAAATTCTCGGATGTTACATGTTTTCTTGTCATGTAAAAGTAGGGATTATCCCATGATAATAAGGAGAGTGTCTACTAGATATTTACTTGCATAAAGGGAAGTATACTTGTATTTAAATGGAAGTGCAAGTAAATATGAAAGTGTAGTCTTGAAAAATAAATGAATTGGTTGCTTCCTACATATACATGGACGTGTATATATGTATGCATAGGGTAAAGTTTTATAAACATTGATCATTGGAATTTAAAATAGGCATTTGTTGAAGCGTAGATTAATTAACGTGAGTTTTCAGGGTATGCTAAACGTACTTTATCGCGAAACGTACATAATTTACGTAACCAATAGAAATAAATGAACAATGACCATAATTATTTTCAAAATAATTATTTAATACTTGCTTGATGTAAACGTTTGATGGTTTGATGCCTGTTTACATTGAACGCTAATTTTTAACGTACGCGATTTAACTTAACGTTTTTTCCACATAAAAAGCAAACGCGTACAATACAAAAGGGTACATAGCGAATTTTATTAACTCCATTCAATGACCATAAAAACACGTTGGTGTACGATAGTCTCCCCCTATAAGACAATAGCCTTATCCTGCAAGGCTTAAGACATACACTTGACGATGGTGCGGGTCATTTGCGAAATTTGTTGGTATTTCTTCCGGAATTGATACCGAGCCACGCGTTCCCACGAAAACTCAGACCAGATCGCTTGTGAGTTCCAAATCGAACTTTGTACTAATGTATTCGGCTTCGCTCAACCCGTTTAACTTCACGAATCCACGATTTACTCATTGCCTCCTCGACAAATAAGCTTGTCATCAAATGAATTCCATCCAACGGAACGGCTAAGGGTTCATCGGCATGACACTTCTTTAAGTTGGACACGTGAAACGTATTATGAACTCTGCTCACCTCCTCAGGAAGATCGAGCTTGTAAGCAACCTCTCCAACCTTTTCTAATACCTTGAAAGGTCCAATATACCTGGGGTTTAACTTCCTCCGTTTGCCAAGACGTACGACCCCTTTCCAAGGAGAAACTTTAAGCATACCTTTATCCCCGACTTGGAATTCCATTGGTTTACACTTTAGATCGGCGTAACTTTTCTGTCGATCTTGAGTGGCTTGCATCCTTTGCTTGATTTGGACGATTTTCTCGGTCGTCTCTTGTATTAATTCTAGACCGAGGATTTGAGCTTCTCCAACTTCAGTCTAACATACAGTTAAACGACACTTCCGACCATAAAGTGCTTTGAATGGTGCGGCCTTGATGCTAGTGTGATAGCTATTGTTATACGAGAACTCGACCAATGGCAAATAGTTAACCCAACCCTTTCCAAAGTCAATCGCTAAAGCACGCAGCATATCCTCAAGAGTTTGAAATGGTCGCTTGCATTGGCCTGTCCGTTTGTGTGAGGTAACCAGTACTTCATATCCAAATTATTAACCAAAGCATACTGAATACCTCCAGAAAATTGGAATGCGAACCATCGGGGTGCGCGATCACAAATGATTGAAACATCTATTCCATGCCTCTAAACAACCTCACGATTAGGTACATTCTTGCAGTTTATGCGCGCTAGGATCCGTCTTCTCATCGGTACTAAGATAGCAACTTAGTGAGGTCGGTCCATCAATCACCCAAATGGTGACGCGTGAGAGACCCCATTGCGACTGACTTAGGAAGCCTTAGTGACAAAAACCATAGTGATGTATCCCATTTCCATCAGGTATCTTGGGTTTGTACCAACAATCCTTTATGGCCTTTGATTTTTTAGCCTAGACCTTAGCACAAGACAAGCACTTGCTAACATAGGTGGCGAATTGTCTGCCTTCAGATTATGGCCACCAATATAGCTTTTTCATGTCTATGGTACATCTAGTCAGAACCTGAAATGTATAGAGTATTTTGATTTTGTGGACTCGTGGCATGATCACATTCACCGCAAATCGCCATAACAAGGTAACTTAACCAACCTCCTGCCATTGTAGGACATAGGGTTCCATCCGCAACGTGGGTTCCAACATTTCTGTCAAAATCGCCTCTGATTTTTAGCGTTTTCCAACCAACATTCCCTCCAACATCTTCATTCTTCTATGATGTTCTTTAGTTTCGTGCTTCAGTCTGAGCATTCATGATTATCGTTTGGGAAGATCCAAACTATAGTCCCATGACAAAGGCTCAAACTCTTAACCCCGTTGGTTCTTGTTCTTCCTGCTCAAAAGCATCAGCAATGACATTGGCATTCCCTAGGGTGATAACGAACATCGCAATTCGTATCACAAAGCAACTCTAACGCATATCGCGTTGTCACATGTGTTTAGCTCCTTCTATCAAGATGTGTGTTTGTAAGTCTATCTAGAAGACCAGTGAACACATGTACACTTGGTTCCAGTACGAGATAGTGCACTACTAAAAACTTAATGAGCGAACACTACTGCTCTAAGAGTTTCCAAATCAGAGTCTTATAGTTCTTCTCATGAATTTTCAACTGGCGTGATGCAAATAAAAATCACCTTTTCTCTTAGTGTGCGAGCAAACACAGCGCCCAAATCCTTCTTGTAGCTTCGCATCATCTATGAAATCTTCGCTTCCCTCAGTAATTGCAAGGATTGGTGCAGCTGGCCACAACTTCTGCTTCAACAGTTAAAAGCTGCTTCTTGTTTATTGCCACCAAACAAACTGGACCTAATCTTTTGAGTAAGTCTTAGTCAATGGTTTTTGGCGTAACTTTGAAACCCTTTCAATGAATCTTTGATAATACCCAGCAAGACCTAAAAATTGCACGAGAACCTCCGTTGGTGACTTAGGAGAATGCCCAATCCCCCAACCCACCTTTAACGGATTTCAATCTGGTTGGACCACATGAATGCCTTTTTCACTATCAATCACGTGAACCGAGAAAACTGTAACTTTGGGAATCCAAAATTCACACTTATGGAAATTTGGCATCCAACTCCTCTTTACATAAAGCAACTCTAAGCTTGCTGTTAATGTGTTGCTCTTCGTGTTCTTGCTTGTTCTTGTCGGAATATATCAGAAATATCATCAATAAGGACAATCACAAATTATATTCCAGATAGCTAGTTTGCACAGCCCGATTCATAAGGTCCATCGAATACGGCAGGTGCATTCGTCAAACCAAATGGCATAACTTGAAATTCAAATTATCGAATGAGTTCTGAAGGCAGCTTCGAATGTCTTCTTCTTCGAACCCTGCAGATGGTGATTAACCTGACCTTAGGTCGATCTTCGAGTAGACACTCGACCCTTGAAGCTGATCAAATAAATCATCAATTCTTTCTGGGAGTGGATAACGTTCGTCACTGTCAGCTCGTTTAATTCCTGATAAGTCAATGCACATCTGGAAAAAATTTTTGATCCATCCTTATTCGTTGAACAAACAAGACCGGAGCTCACCCATGGGTGAGAGAAACTGGTCTTATAAAAGCCTTTTTCAAATAGAGCACATGTCAGTTTGCTCCCGATAACTCTTTCATTTCGAAAGGAGCTAATCGATAAGGTGCCCCGTGCTACAGGTGGCAGGCACCAGGTACCAAATCAATTTGAAACTCCACTTGTTTGATCGGAGGAAGACCCGTAAGTCCTCAGGAAATACATTAAGAAAGAGTCACCAAACTATTTGCACGTCCTTAAGTGTACGCTTCTTCTCCTACCTTGTCTTCAACAATGCCTATTGGCAGTTACATGTGGCTCAAAAGATAGGAAATCCCTTTATGCATGTACTTCTTTCTTTCTGCGTTTTAAGTGCACGAAATGATGTTTAATCGTGTCACAATTTCCGCCTGGTTACTTCCATCACCGTTGTATGATTATAGGTTTTTATTCCCCAGGGATGCGAACATCTTTATACGCATACACAAGGACCGCTTTAGTGTTACTTCGCCAACTACGAATCCATACCGATTATAGCATCACAAAACTACCGAGGTTCTACAGACATTTAAGTTTATGTTGAAAGGGTGTATTAGGTATTGTTTAATATTCAACCACTAAGCAAGTACTTGAGTTTAAAACGCCAATTAATTCTCCTGTCAGCTAGTTCGACCATCATAATATGGGGTGGCGTCAAGGGTAAATAATTGGCGTTATGTAAATTTGGGAGCTTAAATGCAGCAGACACAAAACACAGATCGACAAGCACACCCGGTATCAAATCGATATATGCAAAGTGCGGTTTTGTTTAGAAGGAACATACCCCCAACGACTTTGCTGGGTTTGCCCTGCATTTCCAACCACATAGCACTTTTTGTATCCCTGTCATTCCCAGGAGCTTGAATTACCAATCATTATTTTTTTAGTTTTTGGGTAGTTTCTTTTTACAACAGTGTCCTAGAGCTCCGCACTCATAGCAACCATTTCCCTTCTGATATTGAATGTTTGGTTGTGTGCTGTTGTTTGTTGTTAGCATTTGCAGGTCGGCTTCTTCAATCCTTGGCCAGATGGGCCAACCTTTTTGCAGTTATTAGCATCCGTAGGGATTGTACAGGGACCTTCACTGAATGTAATCCTACTTGGAACACAGAGGTTTTAGACACCGGCGTAAGGTTTCCCTATCACTATTAGCCTGCAGTGTAGGCCTGGCCTATATTTCTGCCTCTTATTCTGCTGGTGTTTTTGTTTTATTGTTCTTGAAAAGATACATCAAACTTTCTGTTTTCGTTCGTTTTTTTACGTTTTTGTCAGTTTTCTTACGTTTTCGTCTATTTTTTTACGTTTTCGTCTGTTTTTTTACTTTTTCGTCTAATTTGTTATGTTTTCGTCCGTTTTTTACGTTTTCGTCAAATTTCTTACGTTTTCGTCTCAATCTTCTTGATTTCACCCCTCGGGCAGTATTTATCAGCCATCATTTTCTTCAGTGCTGCCCATGGCATGGCATGAGCTGCTTCAGGAGTAGTGGTCTTAACATGGGCATTCCTACCATGTAAGAGCATCATCTTGTAGAGTGCAAGTTACGAATTTGACTTGACTAGTTGCCGGGCAATTGCTAATGCTAAACACAGACTCCATTTTCTCAAACCATCGAGTGAGTCTTAACATGGTGGTCTTAACATGGGCATTCCACCATGTAAGAGCATCGTCTTGTAGAGTGCAAGTTACGAATTTGACTTGACAAGATGCTGTGCAATTGCTAATGCTAAACACAGACTCCATTTTCTCAAACCATCGAGTGAGTCCGACAACTCCCTCAGTGCCTTTGAAGTCCAAAGGTTTGCATTTTAAGAATTCAGAGTAAGAGCATTCGCGAGCAGTTTGTGCTGGCCTTGGTCCTGAACCATTGCTGTTATAGCCATTCCTAACTCTGCTTGCTTCTGCTTCAGCCATTGCAGCAGCAACTCCTTGATTAATTAAGGCCTAAAGTTGTGCCTCAGTAACAGTTGTGGTTGTTTCATTTGGGGCTGGTGTAACTGGTGGGACTCGGGTTGATCTTGTGGCTCTTTTTGGTGCCATGTTCTTAAATCACAAGAAAATACAATACCCGTTAGATTTCAATACAATCATAACGTAACATAACATATGCATCGTAAATAAGATAAGATCACATCACACAGTGAAACATACAACCAACACAAGATCGACATAACATAATACATCCATTCCATATATAATCTGGAAATATACATGATCTGTTTGGTACAAAATGATTCCCTATCGCTAGGTTACAAAATGAAAATCAACATAGAGCCCTACTAGCCGGGAGTTACCCGTAATACTTAGTAGGCTATACAGGATAGCTAATCAGAAACAAAAGATCTATACCGCCTGCTAGCTGGGAGTAACCCATAAAACTTAACAGACTGCATAGTAGATACAATCATAACCAAAGTCTAGGAACTGCTACCAGTGTCCTCCAATGTGTCAACGCGTGCTCCAGCCTCCAGGGCCTGGGTACGCATGATATACTGAACAGCAAGATCATCTGCAGCCTGACGCTGCCACTCGTGGCGACGCGCATCAGTCTCTAATACTGTAACTCGTGCCTCTAATGCCCTGCAGTGAGCTTCAGACCTAGCCAAGTCCTGACGGGTCTGAATACTCTCTTGCTCGTAAGCAAGTCTCTCTCTCCTCAATACCTCAATCTCAGCTCTCACAGCTGCACGATCCTTCTGGGCATCGTGATGTCGTGTGTAAAACTCCGAACTCTCTCTACTACGAACATCT
This sequence comes from Tanacetum coccineum, assembly GCA_026074375.1. NCBI lineage: Eukaryota > Viridiplantae > Streptophyta > Magnoliopsida > Asterales > Asteraceae > Tanacetum > Tanacetum coccineum. The sequence continues at coordinate 17,770 of BQNB010087489.1, forward strand.
ACCTGGTAACTGACCCTCATGTTGACCATCTCTAAGGCGGTCATCATCCTCCTCTCAATATCTCGAAACCTGGTCTCCATAGTGTCTACATGACTATGATCGACTCTATGGGCCATAGTGGGTCCTGGCTGTCTCGCAGCAGCAGCAGCAGAACTCTCTCCAACCTCACAACTAGGTCTAGGAGTAGTAAGTAGTAGCCTCTTCCGAGGCGGTGTGTCAGCCTCGGGAATATCAGCTCTGCGTGCAGTGGATGTCAGGTAGAGTATAGGTAACAATGGTAGGGTTCCCTAATGGATTAGTGATAATAGGTGGATGGGCTGTCAGCTACTCATCTGCCTCATGGCTGCTCTAGTATGTGGGGGTCGAATACGTAGAGATAAAAAGAATGGTGGTAGTAAAGGTGTAGGTGCCTCATCCTCGGCTGGCACTAATTCCTCAAGATGCTCAGGCTCCGGGATGTACACTAGTACATGATCCTCCAGCTCCATGGGATCAGGTACATACTCTGGAGAACGTGGTGCCTGCTCTAACAACCGTCGGGCAGCCTCCTCGTAAGGATCCTCAGATGGAATACTCCAAGATTGTGCCTCAGAGTGAACAGAAGTATAGGTAACAGCGGAATCCGCTGACATGACTACTGTGACCAGCAGAAATAACTTATATGAGTATATTATATAAGGCTATTATCCTTATATACGTAATATATTATAAACACGTATATCAATTATGCATGTATATAGCCTAACCGACTAATGCAACAATTTGTAAGTGATACCACCGGTAAAAACCCTTTTGTATGTATGCAATGTTTGAAAATGGTTATAGTCCAGCAAAAACATTCTGACCTGGTTCTCTATAACCTTGGCTCTTGATACCAATCTGTAACAACCCCAAAATGGGTTGCATCGGAATAAGGATCCGGGGCGTGTTACTTCAAGATCAACAGCACAAGATATATATAAGAACGACACAAAAAGTCGTTTAAATTGATACATAGAGATTTAATATAAGACATAATACAAAAGCAAACTTTACTTGTTCCTTGTTTAATATTTACAAAAGACAAACAATACATTTCCCAAAATATTAGCACATAAATCTTAAGTTGCAATCCAAGATGTAACCAATGCCATCCTTGCACCATTTCGTTCTATTGACCCTCCTAAAACATTGCTTAAAACGTCAACAAAAATGTTGGTGAATTCATAGGTTTATGTATTTAAATTATGCAGGACCGCAAGACTTTCCCGTGATGTTATAACATATGCCAACAATCACAAAAACCAGAATTTAACTGTTGCACTAATCTCATGACACATGAAGCTCAACCTATATTCGCTATTTTAGCATTATTTTGCCGTACGATGTTTGTAGACCACCGCAACATCCGAATCCCACCATGGTCAAGCGTTCGTTCCCGGTGATAGCTAAATCACCCAAACAGGAGGTAATCCCAATAGATCTATTTTATAACATCGCGCTCACATAATGCAATTAACAACTAAATCTATGCAATTGACAGTCTATGATAAGGGGCTCATGAGGGTTATCGCTACTTAGGCAAACATGTAATCAATACTTGCGTCCAATTTATAAAACAAAGCATGTTTCCACCCCAAATAATAGTAAATCAGTAAAACTGTAAAAAGTGGGGCTATGAACTCACCTTGAGTACTGATAGTCCAAATAATCACAGAATCAAACTCACAGCTAAACGTGTTAGATGCGACCTATTTAATTAAGGTGTATAAATTACCTACCGATTACAATAATTAATAACTAATGAATATAAACTATAGTTGTTTACAAAAAATCGTAACTAACTATCGTTCGGCTATCAAATTAAAGAGGTCATTGACATGACGTACAAGAGGAGTTAGACACTTAAACTCTATAGAATCCAACAACTCGTCAATACGCCATCCGAAGAAGCCTCATTATGAAATTCCCTAGTAATATAGCACTTCGATAACTAATAACATATATAATCTATATACTATATCACATCAATTTGTTTAAGTGAAATCGTAATTAAAAATTAAACACGTTTTATATTACAACCTTTCGTAAAAAAGACATAACATTGTCGTTTTAAAAGAAAGCCCTTTTCTTTTCTCGCGTTTCTTACGCCCACGCTTTCGTATTAAGACGAGTGATCATAAAATCTCATCTTAGGTTTTTTGAGATTTCCAGATGAATAAATGTTTTACAGTTTCATAACAGTTATAAAATCATTTTTATACTTTTAATTAACGTAAAACCCGTTTTAAGAAGAAGAAGCCGTATCTATTCGTAAAGCATCCGTTTTTTTTAGTGATTCTTTCGAACACGTTCTATCTCGTAATTGAAAGTTTTTATCAAATATTTGATGTTTATAAAGTATAAGTTTCTGTAATGAATAATACTTATTATAAATTTGTTTTATAAAAGTATTAACTATCGGTAAACTGTAAATGACGTATCTCTTCGTTATTAAGCGGTTTTTCCGAGTTCTTTTCTACCCCCGATCCTTGTGACATGTTGTATTCTAATAAAATCATAACCATTTAGTAAATTATCGAATTACAATACAGCCCCTTAGAGATTTTTTTCCAAAATGTTTTAAAACTTGTTTATATGACTTTTTAAAAGCTTTACCCAACTTTGTATACAAACCCATTAGAACCCTTATATCTATGTTTTACATGTTTTATGGTCCATTAGGTCATGTTTTGTTCATCGTGAGTCCAAGATAACAAGATTAACATGTTAATTTTAACCATTTTCACCTTTGTAATATCTTAATTGACCTTTTTAGAAACCCTAATATCACGTTAACATTTTTATACTTAAACAATATGTTAAAACTACTTATAACATTTCCTTTTAACATAATATTACATCCATATGACATGTAATAAGTGGACAAAAACAATTAATCAAAATGTAAAAATCCATTTTCACATATTCAAAAATACCGCTAGCTGGTGAATTTTAACTTAGTAAAGCATATGAACACATAAATCATAAGTTAATAAATGATTTTAAGCTTTTGATATAACCTTGTGTGGTGAGTAGAGAAATGATAACAACAATCCATACCCTTGTGATTATACCTCTTGCTTGAAAAAATTAGGATGAAACCTCTAATTTTAACCCAAAAACCCTAATCTTGCAATATCTTCTTAAAACCCTTTCAAAGCTTAACCAACCCTTACAATTCCTCCTTATAAATACCTTAAGTAAGATATGCTAAACACTATATGGTGAAAGAAAAATCAAAGTATGGATTATGTTTATGTGTCCCCTTTTGAGCCGTGAGCTATAAGTAGACAAGAGAGGAGTTTTTTGTGATTCTTTGTAAGTGTTTTTGAAAGAAAGAGTGCATTCAATGCTATTTATAGTGAACATATCTAATTAACCAAACCAAGGTCACTTTCTAACCTTGCACAAGGTTAATTATCCAAGTGGTTCATGTTTGTAGAGTTGGTTTCTTATGAACTTTCTTAACTTAGATTATTTTTTAGCAAGTTGAAAACTCCTTGTCCCTCATCTTGAAAATTTCGGCCAAATAGTTCCCATGTGATGTTATATTGATAATTTTGGGTATTGGGTTATACTTCGTGGTATTCCGTTTAAGCGTAGTTAGGTTTTGTGCTTCCCCCGAATCCAAAACGCCTTTAATCACGAAACGTAAGCATTTTACGTAGCCAATATAAAATAAGATAACAATGCTAGTAATTAACCACATAATAATCATATAACACTTGTCATTGATGTAAATCATTTAATACGTTAAAATGCCGCGTTTACGTTGAATGATCATTTTTAGATTACCGATTTTAACTTAACGATATTCTATAAAATCGATTAAAAAGCCAATGCTACAATGAAAAAACATAAATTAGAGACTTATCAAACTTCGTACATTGTCCTAAAAACAATGGGTGTTATACTGACCCTTCTGGAGAGAAGCTAGCGAGAATGTACTAAAGGAAAGTAGTAACAAGGCATGGAATACCGGTCTCGATTATTTGTGATCGTGACCCTAGGTTCGCATCAAATTTCTGGAGGTCACTTCAGAAAGCTTTGGGTACAAGTTTAGATATGAGTACGGCATATCATCCGCAAACTGACGGACAAAGCGAGAGAACCATACAAACTCTCGAAGATATGCTTCGAGCTTGTGTGATCGACTTTGGAAATGGTTGGGTTAAACATTTGCCATTAGTCGAGTTTTCATACAATAACAGTATTAATCCATGCTAGCATTTCAGGCTGCACCAATTGAGGCACTTTACGGAATAAAATGTCGGTCGCACCGCACGCTGTTTTTGGAGCCTGAGGTATGGAGAATTCAACTCACGGTCTCAGAGATAGTATCAGAATAGACAACTGAGAAAAAATCCTTCAAGTTAAGCAAAGCTGAAAGTCGCTCAGTGATAGACAAAAAGCTAAAAAACGCTGATTTTGAAGCGAAAGCCTATTGGAGTTTAGAGGTTGAGATAAAAGTAATGCTCAAGTGGTTCTCCGCCTTAAAGGGTTTTTGTACGAATTGGCAAACGAGGAAATTAAAAAACCCAGGTTTGATAGACCCTTTCAATAATAACAAGGTGGAAGACGTTGGCAGTATACAAGCTGCTCGAGCTTCCCTGAGGAGCCTGAGCAGAGTTCATAATAACATTTCACGTGACCAACTGTGAAGAAGTGTCATTGCCAACAACCTTTACCTGTTCCGTTGGATGGACTTCATTTTGATGACACTTCAGTTTGTCCTAGGAACCTATACAGATCCACAGATCTTGAAGTTAAACGTTGATACTGAAGCCGTATCCCATTAGTCAAGGTTCGATGGAACTCCAAGAGAGGTCCTGAGTTTACGTGGGAACGCGAGGATCAATTCTGGAAGAAATACCCACATCTGTTCTCAAAGACCGGGCCGTCGTCAAGTGCTGCGTCTTAAGCCTTGAGGACAAGGCTCAGCTAACCGGGGGAGACTATAACACCTCGTGTTTTAGGACAATGTACGACGTTAATAAAGTCACCATTTATTTTTAGTATTGTACGCGTTCGTTTTTAATGGAAATCGTTACGTTAAATCGCGTAAACTAAAAATGATCAGTTAACGTAAACGGGCATTAAGCAAATTATTGTTTACATCAAACAAGGGTTAAGCAATTATTTAAAGAATAATTACTAACGTTTCACAAGTTATTTTATCGGATACGTGAAAGCGTTTACGTTTCGCGATAAATGACAATTAGGTTTTCCCGGAACCCTAAAAATTAACGTACGCTTCAACAAATACCTACGTTTATATACAATGATCGAAGTTTATAAAACTTTAGGCATATGTATATATATATACACGTCCAATATATATATAAATGTACAAGATAACAAACATTTTACAAAGTTTAACTTTTAAATAAAAACTACACATTTACATTTAAATTACTTATACTTTCTTTTATGAAAATGCAAGTAAACATATAAAAGAAAAGAAAAATAAGCTAGGAACATCATCCTTAGTTTAATGGGATGATTCCCATTATAAGGAACCAAGGAACAAAGGCATTAAAGCCCTTGTTTCCCTCCCTTGGTCCCTTTGAAAACCCACGGCATACCCCCCCCCCCTTTGAATTCTTGGTCAAACTTGGCTAAAATATCTAGTTTCCTCTTCCTATAAATACATGCACTTCATATGTAAAACTTACTTACTCTTTTACTTAGCAAAATTCATTTCCTTTCTCTCTTGTTCACTCCAAAACCCACGGCATTTTAAGCCCTCATAAACAAACCATACAAAACTTTTCTACAATCCATACAAGCCTATACACATCAATCCTAAGACACACTAAGGTGTTTACAAGCATTGGTTCTTCATTTGCAAGGATTTAAGAAGAAAAGGGAAGATTAGGGTTTCAAACCTAATCTTGGGTTTATAAGCTTGTAAGCTTTGGTTTTGAATCTAAACACGGGTTTAGCATTCATTTCTCATCTCATACATCATCCCTAAGGTCTTCCTAATTCCTTTATACTTTTTATTATCATTATTTTATGTGTAATATGTTATTTATGGCTAAATCACCACTTAGGACTTTTTAATATGTAAAATGAGTTATCACTTATGTTTATGAATTTATACACTTTTTCTTATGTCATATTGTCATATATATCATGGAAAAATGGATGTAAAAGTATGTTAACATATGGTTTAAGTATAAACATGTTTAAGTATAAATTAGGGTTTATAAAGTTAAATGAAACATAAAGCCTTTTTATTAAATGTATACATTTTTGGATTAATACAAAGTCTGTTTAAGGTTCGAAGTTCATACAGTGGTTTGACCTCATAATAAAAATAATACAGCTCTCATGATGATTACCAAAATGATAAGAAACTCGAAAAAAACCCAATTTATAACGAAAAAGATACTACCTATATAACGAGTTTACGCCTAGAAATACTTTTATAAAACTATGTTTATAAAAAGTTTAGCTAAACATTACAGAACGTTCATTTTATAAAAAACCTACTAATATATGATATAACTCCTTATTAACAGATCGTTACTCAAAAGATCATTAAAATGGAACTATAATAAACGAAGTAAACTAACGCATCTTATATAATTAAAATTTTATAAAAGTAATTTATGAAAACTATGAACAGTAAATGTACTTATTCATCACGACCCAACTTTATTAAAATATAATACAACTTTTCAAATAACAAAGGACGTACTCGAAGGAATCACTAAAAATCGGGGTAATTTAAACGATAAGTTATCCAACATTGGTATGCGTCTAGTAACACGCCAATGTTCATTGGATAAAAGACGGGTTATTGACTTTCAAGAGGCTAGTGGTGCTACGTCTATGCAAATATCATGACAAGAATTCTTAATATGTATTAATATCCGATATTATAATCTCGTTTTAATGTATCACATCGTGTGCAGATATGTGTTACTCTTAGTGTGGATGTACGGGACGATTTTATTATTGATAGATGCTATAATTTTTGGGTATTGATGTCTAGGTGTGGTCGCAGTTTAGGTCGAGGAGTCTCGATACTATCGGTCGCTTGTACTCGAGTACATCCTGATGATTAATCAAGATAACCAAAAAAATCATTGAGACCATATCTTCCTGAGTTTTTGTCGAGGCGACACATACAACTGATTAAACCCGACGGAGGTGGGCTCCAGAGTCAGTCAATGCAGTCCGAGGAACGATTGGCGAGCGACTCTCATGGTGCTTTTATTGGACTCAGCGCGCGTGAGGCGCTAGTCGTATCTAGTTGCGGTAGAAGGTGTAGAGCACTTTTGCATCAAACACTTTTCTTAGCAAATCTGTAACCTTTCATTCTCTTCTCATGCTATAGACTAGATTTATCAGTAAGTTTAGCGTAGCAGATAACTTTAACTTCATCAAGAAGGTAACCATACATGCAAGACCTACTTGCATCTCAAGTCCTAAAGATTAGTTAAATTTAAAATCACTTACAAGATTCACTTAATTACGTCGTATCCCTAAATTGAATAACTTGTGTTAGTTAGAGAAGTCCAATATTCATCTTATGAATATTATGTAAGTTTGGCAAACACATCCTTTAATATCTAAGATATCACCAATCACTTAGATTTGTCTTAGTTTAACAATATTCCCATATTGTTAATCGACAACGGACTAATTTAGAATAATAAAAATTATTCACGGATTAAACATGCAAATATAAGACATAATTTATACTAAATATAACCACATACCACATATCATTATCATTAATAAAATTGTCTAAACATCCCTTATCCAAATACTAAATAGATCAAATGCATGATAATTCTAGTTGACAAATCATGCCTCAAGATACGACGATCATACTTGCTGACAAGGCATAGATTTCATTAATTTCAACTAGCTTTAATCTTTAGGAATTTTGAGAATAACGAATTCATGAACTCAATTTGAAGTTCTTAATATTATGAGATTGTTTTTTTTATACAAATATCTCAATATTAACACACTATATCTCATAAGGTGTGTGACATCAACTATTGACAACAATCATCTTTCGCAGCTTCCAAAAGTGTAAAGTATTCTTATTCTTTAATGTATAATGCAACTATGCTCTCAGTTGAGCACAACTAGTCCACATGGTCATCATCAAAAATGAAATCATACCATGACTAGTATTGAGTGTCATCTCAATTCGATTTAGCATCCGTGTACACAAACAACCCCATGCTTTTAAAATCCGTAAACAATGAATATTCTCTTAATAATGTTTGGCACCTCATGAACTCTAAGTTCATTGGTTTATTCTAATTGCATAATAAATTGTTGCAATATATATCCTTAGATTTCCATTACTATGGACAAATCCATAATCTAAGAAGAATTCCAAATCCAAACATATTCTATTAAAATATTCAATTCAATGATTATCTAATAACTTTCGATTAAATACCAATGTTGTCAAATTATCTTGCATTCATGCATGATACAACTATTCCTCTACACAATATAATATACATAATGAATCCTTTAGTCTAAATTAAGATTTCATTCATGTTTTATCTTATCAAAAGATGTCTATCCTTTTAGACTTTCTAAATGGTATGTCAAATTGTGTTAGATTTATATACCGCATATGTTCATAGCAATAAACATATATTTCAAGGTTATATGTTTTATTTCCTAAATCTTTTAGGTGAAGAAAACCTGAACATAATACTCCCACTAGCTTTTAGGAATACTCAGGAGTTATCTTTATTTAACAATAAACATAAGATTATTCTCCTAGATGCTTGCAATGATCCATACTTGGATTCTTTTCGTTTGCATACTTAATAAAGATTATATGAATTCATAAACTCCTTTGATTACTAACCTTCCTCCAATAGCAATCAATCAAGAAGTGCCTATAAATTCGCCCGTCATATTTCATCAATATGAACACTAGTATGACAATCAACCATCTTTATATTAATTAATGCGCATAGAAAGAATATTTAATCAAAAACAATTGCTTGCGTATGATTAAAATTCTATCATAATGCATGCATTAAATATGTGTACAACATTGTCCTTATGAGTTTATAACCAAGAACCAAACCACTTGGGTTTTTCTTCTCTTTGAGGAAACTCATTATAACTTCACAGTCTAACTGTTTAAGTTAAAGATCAATCAAATTTCAAAATTGATTATTTTGTGGATAGCATCTTAACATTCATAGCTTGAGTCTTTGTCATATTCAAAATTCAACAATGCATATTAATGGTTACACCATGATACCGAATTCAAAATTTAATAATGCATCTTTAATAGGTTCACCATGATCCCGTGACTCATATTCCTCAATGTTTGTATAACATTTATCAATCAAGTATTTGAGGTATCCTTGCAGATCTATGAACAAGTATTATATCATTATGAGGTTTAACATTTAAAGCCTCGCTATGATATTCACTAGTGTGTTTAAGAAGGTTATGTATTTTGTATTTTTTTTATCCTTTTAAGATCTAAAAATGCTCCCACTTGCTTTTTGTAATTTTAGACACTTCTATAATTACTTAGCATGTATAGGGACATTACAAGATACATTGACAGTTCCTGAGTTTAGTTTGTTAATACCATTCTTCATAAGACTTTTAACAAATTTAGAACTTTAATTTCTTAAGACATAATGTGAGTCATCACATTCCATAATGATGGTGTCTTATTAACCTTCTAGGTTGGAGTTTTATTGAGTATATTCAAGACATACTCAATTTTCAAACCTTGACAGATTTTGAAGGTAAAATATATAAGTTATCTATATCAAATAATTCCAAAGAATTTGATTCAAAACTCTAGACATACCATGAAAATGTGGTATTCTATAAGTAATTTTATTGTGAGACATTATCACAATCTTTTAAATAACTTAATATTTTTTAGGTTACATACTAATCAATTGTGTCATACCAAATTGAATATATAGTATTTTTTTTAAACTATTTGCATGCAATAATGTATATGGCTTTAACTAGTTCAACAACTCTATTCATGTTAACTATACATTATTTTGCCTTTGAACAATTCAAGAAGTTTTGTGCATGTTATAGCCAGAAGATATAGCTTACTTTATGTTATAAGTCTTTTAACAATT
>BQNB010087490.1:0-27908 GCA_026074375.1 Tanacetum coccineum
TAAAACCGACTCTGAAAACAAAGAAGTTCAACAATTTACCAATTTTGTATTGACCATTCATAATGGAAATACTGAATCTAAAATTGAAGCTGTAACACCCCCAAAAATCACTTACAACGCAGCGGAATACCAAATATAAGATTTTGTAGACAAGCATGTATCCCCCTCGCGGGTTATAAAACATTCAAAAGATTGAAAAGCGAGGCTATGAACTCACATTGATTAAAGACCACGATCAATTAATCCAATTAAATCACAACTGAATCTGCAACGATCTCGACCACGACCTATAATTATGTCGTTCGATTATAATACACGTATTAAATATGATCAACGATGCGTACATCGTTACCACGAAATCATACATATTTTTATATGTATGCAGTCATATATACATGTGATGAGAAATCCACTTGCGCGTCTTTAAACCTTAACCCTTAGTATATTTTATGTATATATACTATTTTCCGTCCATTATAACTTATCTCAATATTTACAGAAAGTTACTTATTTTTAGACCTTCCGTTTTTTTAGAACCAAACAATGATCTTAAAACTATTAATTGAAATAATATATTAACCGACTATATGTTATCATTCTAAATCGTACTCAAAATGGAAGTTTAATAATAATTAAAAAAAACCGTTGACTTTATACGTTACCTTTAGGTTTTGACCCGCTATATCTCAAGTTTTAAAACTGATAAGCCCCGCGGCAATGTAAAACGTCATTACGAACAACTTTCGTGTTTCGCCGGAAGGCTGAAACGGACTCGAAAGTGCTCAAATCGTTTAATTCATAATCTGCCAGGTTTAATATATATTAAAATGTACTTATTATTCTATAAAAGTAATAAATTCATTACACTCCAGTTTTCTTTCGTTAGTTGGATTTAAAAGTCCCGTTTTATATCAAAACGTCCGTAAAAATATAATTTGTTATATTTTATAAACCAAAATCTAACTTTTCAAGGTCTCGAATCCCGAATCTCAAGTTCTGTTTTCTGCTCTTAATTACCCGTTATAAAACGCGCCAAAGTCCGTTTTTAGTTCAACTCTCGTCTAAAATACATCTAATTATCGCTTATAGATTTATATCAACCCCGTTTTAATATTTATAACATATTATAACTTTCAGACCGGCAAGTTTCAATATAATTTCATCATACATATAAAATAAATTCATAGAAATCATACCTGAAATAAAATTTAATACTTTTTGTGGTACAAAAACCAACGCACCCTTTTTTTGGCTGTTTTGCAGCCAACCCCAAAACACACACACCCGACGATAATGACAGCCAAACGCTACCGAACCCCTTGGCTGTGAACCCAAAAACCCAACCCATCCCTTAGGTTGAGACCCCAAACTCCGACGCACCCTTATTTGTCAGCAAACCAAGGCATTACGCACCCCCGGCTGTCCCAACAGCCAACCCCAAACACACGCACCCTACTCGGTGTTATAAACACCAAACGCACCCTAATCTATTCCAAACCAAACACACCCTTTTTAGTATTTATAACAGCCAAACGCACCCCTTGGCGTTGGCTGTTACAACCAAACGCACCCTACGGCTGTGAACCCACAACCCGATGCACCCTTGTGGTTTATACCACCAACCCAAACAAACCCACGGCGGTGGTATTTTAACCCGGACCAAACGCACCCTTCGCTGTGAATCCACAACCCGACGCAACATTTTCGGGTGGTAACAAACCCACAAACCCGACCCGACACCCCCCTGCTGCTGCAACACAACCCATCGTGGTGGTGGTATTAAAACCACACGCACCCTTTTGTGCTTATAAGAAAACCACACGCACCCTTCTTGTGAAAAACACAACCAAGCGCACCCCTTATGTGGTGCTAGCCACACAAACAAACGCAACCCCACGGCGGCTGTGTGGTACGTGGGTTCGGTGGTGTGATGGTGGTGATATAAGGCGGCGTGAAGGAGAGTGCTGGATGATCGGATAGATCCGGCACGAGGGAGACCTTTTTGGTCTTCGCCGAAAAATATTTTCCGGCGGTGGTTGGTGGTGGTCGCCGACGGCGGGAGCTCGCCGGAGAAGATGAGTGGGAGAGAGAGATATAATGGGGAGTGTGTGTATGTAAAAGAGATGAAATGAAATGAAAGTTATAAGTTTATATAAATATATAAACTAAAGTGACAAGTTGAAATAGTCCAGGGTTCGTTTTGTAACTTTTTAGTAAAATTTTGATACGTATCGGTTCGGGACTCGTTTGAGCGACTTAACGGTCGATTCAATTCTCGAAACTTTCGCCATTGTCTTCCAAATCATTTTTCCATCAAAAATGAGTATTTACACGACTAGTTTTCACAATTGTTTTACAAAATTTGTTTAAAACGTTCGTTATTTATTTATATATTGTTCTGATAAACTTTATCCGTAAAACGAATTTTTAACTTTAATAATTGCGTTTTTAACATACGTTTTCGATTAACAAGATAATTAATTTATTAAATATTTTTATTTACTAACTTATGATAATTAAATATAAATTTAATTATTTTTGGTCAGTACGCGTTGTGTGCAGTTTTCAAAACTTTGCGAGGCTGTTTTAGCCCTTTTCGGCTCGTTTCCAGGTCTCGGGCAAAACTAAAAAGTTGTCTGGAATATCATTTCACATCAAATTGCTTTAGAGTCCGAGTCGTGAAAACGTGCTTTAGATGGTCATTCTTATAAGTCAAGCCAGACCCTAAAAGTCAGCGATTGAAATCGTCATTCAAAAATTCGAAAATTCTCGGATGTTACAGTACCTACCCCTTAAAGAAATCTCGTCCCGAGATTAAATCTGTGTTATCCGCTTAGTGTGACTAGGAACAAGACTTAAGATTTACTAAGCCATTTGAACATGACGCTGATAACTTTATTCAGCAATATCTGATGTTTCGACATTTCTTAATATCCATAAATTTTGGCTAGGTTGACCAGGATATCCAATCCATTAGAATAGGTATCATCAAATATAGTTCATTTTACAAGTTTATTGTTGGTAAAAATTGACTTTATTAAGCAAAAACCTTTATCATAGAGAACACATCAAGGGAGAAAGTGTAGTCGCGTGGTTATGTCTGTACAAGTCTCTAAATGTCCGAGGACGGAGTCTCGTTTCCACTATCTGTAAGGTTCGATGATTCACATCAACGTGGCTTATGGATGTAAGTACCCAACTTACTTGGCAGTACTAGGATGTATCGCGACCTAAGTCTTCCTACTAGTGGCCCGAAATGAATAGTCCAACTATTCTGTTTTCGTCGATAGGTTTTTAATCCTCGTTTTTAAAGGGGAGTTGCATTACCGATTGGATAAAGTTGTATCAGTTGGGACCGCTCTAGGGCCCAACAACAGCAACCATGAAAATTATAACAAACGGCGATCGTAGAGTTGTAACTCAATCTGTAGCTTCCATAGACAGTTTAACGATTTGCAAGGATATGCAATAGCAACAATAATACATTAAGAATGATAAGGTAGCTCCAAGGTGAGGCCTTAATTAATTTTCCTGAGTGGCAATGACACGATTGTGTCTCTGACCCTTTTAAACAGATCCTGATGATTATTGATTTTCTATGTTCATACTCGTTATCATATCGAATACCATTAAGCCCACTCATTTATAATATTTCAATTTACAATAAAAAGCGTCCAAAAATATAATGTAAGCAAGAATGATAAACAAAGGTTCAGTGATTTATAATTTATTTATTTAAATGAAGAGGCGTCCCAAACCTTTAAATAAACAATAATAAATCATCATACTTACAAAGATCCGGGTGCAATACGCGTACTCTCATAACCTTCAAGGTGTTGACATGACGAAGCAGTGTATTCAAATGAGGATGGGATGTAGTGTTCCAAACTCGTCTTCCGGAGTCGAAAAGTAAAACATCAAGGAACTACATAGCGTTCAAGATAGAAATTAGTACTCGTTAGAGTAAACAAGGTAAACGTCTCTATGAACGAGTGCAACAGAGGCGATTACCATATCAATCTCCTATTTACAAAGTCCCGCCTAATACAGAGATTGTAACATTTAGATTCAACATAATCCACCATGAAAACAGAATTAATAAACGCCTCACCGATGTAATTAGATATTATATAAATTATGAAGAAAATAATATCTTAGAACCATTGTTTAACTTACAATGCCTGAGAACGAAATGAGACCATTTTGTGCAACTCACTAGTCTAAGAAGTAAAATGAGACTCAATTGCATGAACTCAACAATGACTGATGTATAATTTGAGACCATGTGTATAACTTACAAATGTCCATGAGTATAATAGAGACCATTTAGCAACCCACAAATCTTACTAGTAAGAATGAACCATTTAGCAACTACAATGCTAAAAATATTCAGTGTATTGTATAGAAAATACCTCTTATATAACTAAGCGTACTATAACGCAAAAGGGAAAGCCAGCATATATATAATATTTATATTTATGTCACGAAAAGCACTCAGTGCAACACGTAATTAAGCACATAAGCAAGTCGCGTGTATAGCACTTTGAAAATGTTTGCAGTGATGCACTTTTGTGAAAACGGTTATAGTCTAAGGGTAAAATATCAACCAAGTTCTCTATAACCCTGGCTCTGATACAATACTGTAACCACCCCAAAAAATACAACAGACGTCAGCGAATACCACATGGGGTGTTACTTCATAATGACACAGCGCTAGATACATGAGAACGACCTCAAAAGTGTCCTTTGTAAAACACACTCGTTGATTATTCCGAAATAAAATAATAGTGTCCCATAAGTGCATCACCATGAAAAACTTGAATGTACAAACCCAATGCACATCAAATAATCCAAGTAAACCTAATTCACCTGAGAAAAACAATGCTAAAAGGTGTCAACATTAAAGTTGGTGAGTTCATAGATTAGTTTAATATGAATGTAAGTTTCAACTGAATGTATTTATTCCACTGTGTCAACACCGTAACCATGGAAAAATTTAAAAATATGCACGACCCATTTTATGTCACCAAAAGTACCAATATTATCCCAAAGATTTTATAAAGAATGCATGACCAATTTAATGTCACCAAAAGTACCAATCTTATCCCAAAGATTTTTATAAATAATGCATGACAAATTTAATGAACAAAAATGTTCCAAGTATGTATTTGTCGGGAGGCCCTATAGTCCCAACGTTATAATCCGACATGTTATACGTTCGGTATCCCAAGATAACATCACCTGAACGGTGTTTGTCAATCCCGAATAGATCATTTTATATCATTCGTCGTGGACGATCACGCTATAATGTTTCGTTTACCCCAACCACGGCGATAGCTAATCACCCGAACAGGGATCCACACCCGAATAGATCTATTTCATAACATTCGCGCTCACCCTCCAAGTGATTTACAGTTCATGACGCTGTGACGTAGACTTGTATGTACCCAATTCGGGCAGTGATTACAAAGTATAATGTACACTACCGTTAACCGTGTTCCCCTCCAAGAACACCCGGGATAATGTAAAAATATGTACTTCCCGTTATCGGTTTTTTGTTCCCCTCCAAGAACACCCGGGCAGTAATTTTGTTGTTATCAGTTCAATCAGCCTAAGCTAATCCGTAATCATTTCAAATGTAAAGTATGTATTTGTGACCAAAAATGAAGTCAAATAATGTATCCCATAGCGAGCTATGTAAATGAGTATGTAAACCAATTTGGGTAACAAATATGTAAATTATAAGTTTGTAAATATTCATGTAAATATGAGCTTGTAAATATTCATGTAAACACGTATGTAATCGACCATGTAATTGAATTTGCAAACAATTTAGCAACAAGCAAGTTCTCACCCCAAAAGTTATAAAGCGTAAATGAAAAAACAAGTCAACAGAGGGGCTAAAAACTCACAAAATCCTTAAAACAATCACATTGTTATAAGATAACCGAGTAAGTATAAGAATTTGTAGACAAGCATGTATCCCCCTCTGCGGGTATATAAAACATTCAATAAGATTAAAAGCGAGGCATATGAAACCCACATTGATTAAAGACCACTATCAAATTAATCCAATTAAATCAACAACTGAATCTGCAACGAACTCGACCACCTGACCAAAAATTATGTCGTTCGATTATAACACGTAATAAATACGACCAACGATGCGTACATCGTTACCACGAAATCATACATATTTTTATTATATATACATACATATATACATGTGATGAGAAATCCACTTGCGCGTCTTTAAACCTTAACCCTTAGTATATTATATGTATATAGACTAATTTCCGGTTCAATCCTAACTTTAACTCTAATATTTTAAAGAAAGTTACTATTTTTAGACCTTTTCCTTTTTATGAACCGAACAATGATCTTAAAACTATTAATTGAAATAATATATTAACCGACTTTATTTTATCATTCAAAATCGTACTCATAATGTATTAATATTAATTAAAAATCGTTGACTTTTACGTTGACCTTTAGTTTTGACCCGCTATATCCTCAAGTTTTAAAAACTGATAACCTCTCGGCAATGAAAAAACCGTCATTACGAACACTTTCGTGTTTCGTCCGGAAGCTGAAACGGACTCGAAAAGTGCACAAATCGTTTAAAATTAATAATCTAGCCAATTAATATATATTCTAAATTTACTTATTTTCTACTAAAGTATAATAATTCGATTACACTCTAGATTCTTCGTTATTTGGATTTAAAAGTCCCGTTTATATCAACAACGACCGTAAAAATATAAAAAAGTTTAACTTTAATAAACCAAAATCTAACCTTTCCACGGCTCGAATCACCCGAATCACAAGTTTCTGTTTTCTGCTCTACATTACCCTTATAAAAACTCGCCAAAGTCCGATTAGTTCAACTCTCGTCTAAAATACATCTAATTATCGCTTATAGATTTATATCCACCCCGTTTTAATATTTATAACATATTATACTTAGACCGCGCAAGTTTCAATATATTTCATCACATATAAATAAATTCGATAGAAATTAAACGAAATAATTTAATACTTTGTGGTACGAACCAACGGCACAGTACATACCCTTTTTCTACTGTTTCGCAGCCAACATCCCCACAACCCGCTTGTTAATGACAGCCAAACGCACCCCTTGGCTGTGAACCCCCAAAAATCAACTGCATCCCTTGAGGTAGAGACCAAACCCGACGCACCTTTTTGTCGCAAACCCATGCCTGACGCACACCCGACTGGCCCAACACCAACGCCCAAACAACACTGAACCCTACTCGTGTTTATAAACACCAAACCACCCTAATCTAACCAAACCAAACACATCTGAATGACCCTTTTTATATTATAACAGCCAAACGCACACCCCATGTGCGTGGCTTGTTACAACCAAAAAACGCACCCTACGGCTGTGAACCCACAACCCGATGACCACCCTTGGTGGTTTTATTACCACAATACCCAACAAACCCACTGCGTTGGTATTATTTAACCCGACACAAACGCACCCTTCGCTGTGAATCCACAACCCGACGCAACATTTTCGGGTGGAAACAAACCCACAAACCCGACCCGACACCCCCCCTGCTGCTGCTGACCCGCGACCCAACACAACCCATCGTGGTGGTGGTATTAAATCCACACGCACCCTTTTGTGCTTATAAGAAAACCACACTCACCCTTCTTGTGAAAAACACAACCAAACGCACCCCTTATGTGGTGCTAGCCACACAAACAAACACACCCCACGGCGGTTGTGATGGTGGCGTGGGTTCGGTGGTGGTGATGGTGGTGATATAAGGCGCGTGAAGGAGAGTGATGGTGGGGATCGGATAGATCCGGGCACGAGGAGCCTTTTTGGTCTTCGCCGGAAAATATTTTCCGGCGGTGGTTGGTGGTGGTCGCCGACGGCGGGAGCTCGCCGGAGAAGATGAGTGGGAGAGAGAGATATAATGGGGAGTGTGTGTATGTAAAAGAGATGAAATGAAATGAAAGTTATAAGTTTATATATATATATAAACTAAAGTGACAAGTTGAAATAGTCCAGGGTTCGTTTTGTAACTTTTTAGTAAAATTTTGATACGTATCGGTTCGGGACTTGTTTGAGCGACTTAACGGTCGATTCAATTCTCGAAACTTTCGCCATTGTTTTCCAAATCATTTTTCCAATAAAAATGAGTATTTACACGACTAGTTTTCACAATTGTTTTAACAAAAATTGTTTAAACGATCGTTATTTATTTATTATAATGTTCTGATAAACTTTCCGAAAAACATATTTTTAACTTTAATAATTTGCGTTTTTTAACATACGTTATCAAATTAACCAAGATAATTAATTTATTAAATATTTTTATTTACTAACTTATGATAATTAAATATAAATTTAATTATTTTGGGTCGGTACGCGTTGTGTGCAGTTTTCAAAACTTTGCGAGGCTGTTTTAGCCCTTTTCGGCTCGTTTCCAGGTCTCGGGCAAAACTAAAAAGTTGTCTGGAATATCATTTCACATCAAATTGCTTTAGAGTCCGAGTCGTGAAAACGTGCTTTAGATGGTCATTCTTATAAGTCAAGCCAGACCCTAAAAGTCAGCGATTGAAATCGTCATTCAAAAATTCGAAAATTCTCGGATGTTACAAGGCAGCTTCAAGGCAGCTGAAGCCTTATGAAGTAAATTATCCAACCCATGATCTTGAGTTAGTTGCCGTGGTTTTTGCATTGAAGATCTGGAGGCACTATCTGTATGGTGAAGCTTGTGATATATTTACAGATCATAAGAGTCTCAAATATATTTTTACTCAGCGAGAACTTAACATGAGACAGAGGAGATTGTTGGAACTTTCTAGAAAGATTATGACACTAACAATCCCTGTACCATCCAGGCAAGGCCTAATGTTGGTTGCCGGACGCCCATTAGTCGAAAATCTGGGATGATAGCTTGTTTTGATTCCATAATCCTTCATGATTTAGAGCGTTTGGATGTTGAGCTATGTGTAAGAGGTTCTGGTGGCTATTGGGCGAGTATGAGGATAGAGTCTAATCTCATGCTACAGATCATACAAGCTCAAAGGG
Source organism: Tanacetum coccineum (assembly GCA_026074375.1). Taxonomy (NCBI): domain Eukaryota; kingdom Viridiplantae; phylum Streptophyta; class Magnoliopsida; order Asterales; family Asteraceae; genus Tanacetum; species Tanacetum coccineum. The sequence continues at coordinate 9,071 of BQNB010087490.1, forward strand.
AACGACGGTGAGTTTGTGGGCTATTGTGCAGAAGTTGATGACTAAGCATACAGATTCAGTGTCGATGAAGACAGTTTGTGTGGTTTGAAGATAGGCTATGTGTTTTTCCTAATGATCAGACACTTCGCGAGAAGGTTATGACGGAAGCTCATAGTTCTCCATTTACTATTCAATCCAGGTTCAACCAAATGTACAGAGATTGAAACAGTACTTTTGGTGAACGCATGAAGTCAAGATGTGGCTACGTTTTTAATCCAAATATATGACTTGTCAGCAGGTCAAAATTGAACATCAGAGGGCTAGTGGTTTGGATACAGCCGTTGGAGATTCCTATGTGGAAATGGGATGAGATTTCCATGGATTTCGTTCTGGTTTTGCCTACTACTCAGAAAAAACATAATGCAATTTGGGGTGTGTTGATTCGGCTAACCCAAGTCCTGCTTCAATTCTTACCTATTCGTAAAACTATGGTATAATAAGTTGGCGAGATTTTTCCGACAGAATCATTAGACTGCATGGTACAGTACTCCTCCGACATCTATAGTGTCTAACAGAGATCCGAAGTTTAAGTCTCGTTTTTGGAAAGGATACAGAAAGCTTGGGGAAACTCGTCTTAAGTTCAGTACATGCATTTCATCTCAAACCGATGGTCCATTCAGAGAGGACCATTCAGGAACTTTGGAGGAATATGTTGATCTAGTGCTTTGAATTGGATAGATTTGGGATGAATATTTTGCTTGGTGGAGTTTGCCTACAATGATAGAGTTTTTGGCATTGCTAGCATCAAGCACACCATTCGAGCTTTTTGTATGTAGAAAAATGTCGAGACACTATTTGCAGGTGATGAAAGAAGTAGCGTTTGATGGAAGGCCGGAGCTCATCGAGATTAACTAATGAGAAGTGGCTGTTGCTAAGGACAATTGAAAGAGGCCTATTCGCCAGACAGAAAGTTAATGCTTGATAAGCTTCGACCTGACTTAGAGTTTCAAGTTGGAGATCGTGTATTTCAGCAGGTTTCGCCCAATTCAAGTAAGTTAAACGTTTTTGGGATCAAAAGGCAAGCTGCTCAGTCCCTCGATTCATCGGTCCGTGTGAGATTTGGAACTTATTGGCGAGTTGCGAATCGTCTGGCGCTTTTCCTCCCAGTTGTCGCAATCGTTCACAAATCCTTTTATAATAACGTCTTTTGAGGGTAGTACCATATCATCCAATGCATGTCCGCATCATAATCCTTTTGATCAGAATTTCAGCCTGATATGTCCTTTGTCTGGGAGGAACCTGAATCCAATCTGGATCGTCCAAGAGAGAGTCATAGAAACAAAGTTAATTCCTTTGTGAGATCTCTTTGGAAGAATCACCCAGAGCGTGAAGCTACCTGGGAGAACCGAAGAGTCAAATGCTACTAGTTATTCCTCATTTTTTGTCTAGTTCGGTATGTTTTCATTTCGTATCTCATTTCGTTTTCATTCCGGTTCATTTCAATTTTCGAGGACGAAAATTTTTTTTTAGAGGGGAAGAAGTTGTAAAACCTAAAAATCTCAACAGTGAAAAAATTACCAAAATACCCCTAATGCAAGAAAATTTCATAAAAGCTTAAACAAACTTCATTTAAATGTTAGAAATTATGAAAATACAACATGTGACAATTATGAAATTTATGTAATATTAAAATACCTTATATTATATAAGAAAAATAATTAATAATTATGTATATATAAGTTATGCCGAAATTAAGTGTATTTAATTATGTATTTATTACAAATTAAAGTAAATTAAATATGGATAGTTACAAAATAAATATGGCAAGTTACAAATCAGATTTAGTCCATTTGGAAAGCCCATAAAATCGGTCAAACTACCTAATATATTTCTTTCATACATCTTATTTGTTTAAAACCTAAAAACCATAATCACCGAAACCCTAAAAATCAAGAGAGGGGCACAAATCTTCAAAATATATCCAAGGCTTAGAGACGAATTATCTAAGGGTCTTGTAGACAAGGATCGTGTTGAAAATATTGAAAGATTGTTAGAGTGCTTGGTTTCGATTGTTGGTAATTTTATTTGGTTCGAATAACACAACCCGAAAAGCAAATAAATTCAAAAAAACAATGCAAGATCATTCAAAGGTATATTTGTATCTCATTTTTCATCATATAATACGTTCATATGCTTAAGAAAATATTCATGCATGTTATATATGATTTTATAAATTAAAACAGTGGTTTAATTTTGTTTTTTCGAGTAACCCTAAATTTTAGCTAAATATGAAATCGCATAAAAAAATTATTTGTACAATTGAATTTTATATTTTTTTAAGGTTGTTTATATCATATAGGACTCAGATCAATTGTTGGAAAAATTTTAGGAAGGATACGAATAATTATTGTGGTATTTCTTTGTTTGACCGATTTCGAATAAAAGGAAAAAGGGAAAGAAATAAAATTAGGGTTAGAGTTTTAATAATTTTTCCAGGTTCTTTTAATGCTAATGATTGTATAAAAATTGGGAAATGTTTGGGGAAGAATTTAATTAGGGTTTTAGTGTTTTATTTATTAGCCGAATTGATTTTAAAAGTATAAGGACTTGTTTTGTAATTCTGAACAATGGGGTCTAATTTAGACATGCTATTACTATTTAATTCATATTCTGTATAAAAAAAGGTTGGGGGTATAAAATGTCATATTGATATTATTTTGGATTAAAAAATGGTAAATTACATATAGTACAGTAATTAAAATTAATTCAATTAAACTAGAGGGACTAAAATTGTAAAATATGAAAAAGTATAATGTTTGGTTAGTTATTTAATGTATAAAGTTGATTTTGTCATATTGAATCTATAAGGGCATGTTTTGTAATTAATGGATAATTAAAGATAATGTATAATTAAGTAATAAACCAAAAGGACAAAATATTTAAATTATGTAAAATTAAGGGGTTGACCTTTTAAATACAGAAAATTGAAGGTATAAATCTGAATAAATGTGAAACTTGATAATTACACTTTTAACCATTGAAATATTGTTTGATTTTGTATATTAAACCCAAAAATATGGAAAGTTGTCATATTTAACCCTAAACTTGTAAGGTTGACATGTTAAGTCCCTAAACTATTCAAAATACTTAATAGAATCCACAAAATGATGAATATTACTAATTTTGGAAACTTACTAAAAATGGAAAGTTACTAAAAATGGAAAGTATAACTTAAATGAATGGTTTGTAATTCGAATTCATCATTTCTTTAGGTTCGGTCAAGAGGGAGTGATTTTGATTTCCTGTGGTGTTTTCTTTGATTATTGCTTTGCTTCGGAATAAGGTACAGATATTCTGACCTTATCGTTAAGGTTTCTCATGACATATTCCTCTCTATCTTTGATTACTTATGTGATTTGCTACATTTGCTCTGAGCCTTTTCTACTTGGCTTTCTGTAGATGATCTGTCAATTATGTTCCTAGTTTGAACACCCTACTATTGCTACATTGATATTTGAACCTTTGACATTGAACCTTTGCTATGATCCCTTTGAAATGAACTTTGATATGACTTTGCTTTGAACCCTTCAGTTTGAGAACCAAGCCACTATTTGTTTCCTAGCCATGAAGGTAACATGGCCGTGTCATTGATGCACCTTTGGCATGACTCATGTGTGAGGGTGAGAATGTTCTCACGCCGTCCCCCATTTGATATTATATGCGTATTATGAAGATTATTATTTGTATTAAGGGGCTTATGGATTCATCCTAATTAGTTTGTATTCGATGAGATTTTGACATATATATATTTGGATATTTGGTGACTGATGTTTTGAGGTGCAATCCTCGTCTTTTCACATTTGGAGCTCGCTACTCCATGGTTACTATGATATGATTTGTTTGGGCTTGGTAATTGGACTTGATTCGATTTTCTGATTTCATCTTACCTTACACTATGAATTGACTTCTGATTTGTCTTACCTTATATTTGTATTCCTTTGATCATGTCTTGTGATATCCTTTGTACCTTGTATCGTATCCTTTGATTTTCCGTTATCTTTTTGCATTCGATTATATATATATCTGTTCACTGGGCTTTGTAAGCTCAGCCGCACTTTCTTTTCCTGCGGCAGGTATCTAAGCTAGGAGCTGGGGTTGCTTTCAGGCTATGAGTGCTGAGTGTGGACTTACCCTAGAGATCTTAGTTTTGATATATGAATTGTTTCTTTTCGAGACATTTGTTATTTCGGTTATTTCGTTTGGATATGTCTGTCCTTCAAGAACTTATGTACCTTAAGTCATGTTGACTTATTTTCCTTTGGTTATTTATTTAAGACTTCCGCTGTTTATGCTTGTGTTATGATTATGTATGCCTTTGATGTCACACCATATTTGTAATACTTCTACCCTTTAGGGTCGGGGCGTTACATATAGATTCTTAACTGTGACTGAGTCATGGGTTTATTTCTCTTTTACTTAGCTCTTTCCTCTGCAAAGTGTTTCTTTCTTTGATTCACCATTTCTACCATTCTTTTTGCAAAATCTTGTTCAGGCATAGCAAATCTGTGTAAACCAGCTTTTTAATTTAACTTTTTCATGGCTTAAATGAGTTTCAAACTGTTTTCTCTTGGAAGATTTAGATAGCCTATTGTTCAAGGTTTTCAGTGGTATAGGTCTTTAAGCCACAATGATCCATTAGGTGGCTTAAAATTAAGCCCAAAAGTGCCCTTGTGCCTGTTTGGTTAACTGTTTTTTGCCAATAAGCTTATTTACTTATATGATCTTTTGGCTTATTGAAATTGCTTAAGTAGTGCTTAGTTTTGCTTATTTGGATTGGTTTTAAGCCATTTTAGCTTTGTTAGCTTATTTAGAGCTTATTTTTATCTTTTTAGCACTTTTAGTTTAAAATTTTCAAGTTAAAAAGCCTTTTAGTTATTTTGTCCCTTTTAAGCTTAGTTTAGCCATTCTTGTTAGCTTATTTTGGATTCTTGGAGCTTATTAGAGTTAGGGTTAAGATTGTCTCTGCCTATTTGCTTTTTCTTTTTGCTTATTAGTCTAAAAATGCTATAACAGTTTAGCCTTTTTGGTATTTAGGCTAATCTGTCATTTTTAACAGCTTATTTGAGGGCTTATTTGTGGTTTCTAAAAAGTTGTTTTTATTAAAAGTGTTTATTTTTAAGTCCTTAAGACTTGTGTAAAAAAAATATATTGGGAAGGAGGGAAATCCAGGGTGAGCACAAGACTCGAACCCCAGACCTCTACCTCCCTCAACCAATATATTTAACACACACAGCTCACACCACCTCGCCCTTGGGACTTTTCTGTCATCCCTTCGCCACATTATTCTTATATCTTTTTTTAGCCCATTTAAGCCATAAGCCTTTTCGGCTTATTTCCAGCTTTTTTAGATAAGCTGGTGACCCAAACTTTTTATATTAGCTTTATTCATAGTATGTAGGACTTTTTGTAATTTTTTTAGAATTTTTATAATTCGTTTAGCATTTTTAATATTTAATTTAGATAAAAATTGTTTTAAACTCATATAAAATTATTGAAAAATCAAAAAAATATAATTCTTTTTTTAAAAATTTTCTTTTATCATTTAGCACCTAGGAAAATTAAATTTGCATCCGTAGGGTTAAAATTTCACAATTTGTTTTTTTAAAGAACGGGTTTTGATTCCCGTTCTTGTTTTTTAGGTTTTCAACTTAATTGTTTTCGTTTTAGGGTTTTATTTACTTGTCTTTGCTTATTATTAGTAGAATTAGAATCCTAACCTAAAAAAACTTTCATATCCAAATTCAAAGCAGCAGATCTCTATACGGATCGATTTTCAATTCACGCCTCGTTGGGAAACGACCCGGGAGATTTGTGAAATTTACTTTGGTCAAAAGTAATTTCATTGAATCTTTTAGAATACGTATACTATATTTGATATAATTACCCCTAAAAAGGTGGTCATCAATGTTATTCCGTATAACAAAAGGATGAACAACATAACAATTAACTCAAAGTACGTAAGAGGTATTGCAAACCCAGTACTGGGAGAATAACCCACAAGTTATTCAGGCAAGATTATCCTATTAAACACATCTATTGTTAGGAATTTTGATTAACAGACTTAATTCTGTTAGTATTATAGTTAGTTCTGCTAGTATAATAGTTAGTACTAGTAGAAGGATTATCATAGTTAGTACTGGTAGTGTTAAAAAGTTAATACTGCTTATGTAATAGTTAAGTCTGCTTATGCAGAAATTAGTTAGAGTTAAAGATATGCATGAGATATATTAGGAAAAGGTTATGCATATCCCTTTTTACGCTGGATGGTCTCGGGCGTTTTGTAAAGCCCATTAGGGTTTCCTTAGTCTATAAAAGGAACCCTAGGCATAGTCAGTAGATATAGTTCTACACAAGATCATAGAGATCGAATAATAATCATAGTTTGTAATCTGTAACCTAGGCAGATTCAAAGTTTAATATAAAAGTTCTTTTGTGGTATTCGTTATTGTTTCTTCCTTTGACATTATTTGATTAGATTCCGCATAATCAATAGTATTCACTCAGTGTTTCATCATTGTTACTTTAGATTTATCTAAGGCAACAAACCCTTTACAAGCTGAAGGTTTAGATCTATTCAGTAAATCGATCCAACAAGTGGTATCAGAGCTTGTTTGGAAACTCTAATTAAGAAGAACTCAACTGTAAGATGGCAGAACAAGACATTCCTCCACCCACAATCACTGCAATAAAGATCCATATCATAAGGAAGGGAGAGTACGATATATGGAGCATGAGAATGCGCTAATATATCTGTCATACAGACCGTAATCTATGGGATGTTATTGTCAATGAAGATTTAGAAGAAGAGCTTGCACCAACAACTGGAGAAACTTCTGCTCCTCCTGCTCCTAAGACTGCTAAACAACTAGCAACAAGAAGGAATCAGGAAAGAGTTAAAAGCATCTTGCTTTTAGCAATACCTGATGAATACCTCCTCAAGTTTCACAATGTTGCTGATGCTAAATCACTCAGGGAGGCAATCAAATTGAGTTTTAGTGGTAATATAGAATATAAGAAAATGCAGAAAAATGTTCTAAAACATCAATTTGAAAAAAATTTCTACTGCATCAAATGAACACAACTCCCATCAAATCACTAACCATACACATAAAATACCAATATTACCATTAATCCACACCAAACCCATCCTCCCTAACCTATCATAACCAACTCACTACAACCAACAACAATTCCACCTAAAACCCACCAAATCTCCCACCCTCCCCTCACCCAATCATCTCAATCAAAATCATACCAAACCACCCAACAACTATATAATCCTATCATATCCCATTACAACCTTATCCCCACATCCAACACCATCCAAATAAAAACACCACATCCACACCATTCCCCTAAAACCATTCCTAATACCATCCCATATTATCAAAACTTAACTATCATCCATTATTCCAACCACCCTAACCTACACACCCAATATCACTATCAACACTTAACCACCCAACCAATACCCCCCCCCCCACCCATACCCCACCCATCTCCATCTTCAAAAACTCTCATTCATTCTCATCCAATTTTCAATTACCATCCTCATTCCTTATTCAAATAATCCTACCTCTACCCTCCATTACCAACCCTTCCTTTCATTACCACATTAAACCCCTCCATCCCCTGCCCCATCAAACCACAATGTCCCTCCCTAATAACTATACTGTCAATGTAAAAGAAGTTGACCTCCCAATCCATCTCTCAACCATACACACCATACTCTTAAACATCATCCACTAATTGTGATTTGAGACTCCTCAATCACGCAGACACTAGACATAAATAAAATAGTGAGTAATACCAGTCATCCATAGATGACAAGTACCTCCAGTTGTGTCCAAGTTGTATAGTCCCCACCCCTACATCCTCCCCTCCCACCAGTTCAGAACCCTTGACACTACACATAAGAGAGAAGTCTCACAGCAGAATCCCGCACCCCTCTTACTAGCCATTCTCTCCCCTCCTATCCCTACACACGTCTAACAAGTATTGTGTCTCACTTCTCTCTGTATATAATAAGATCTGTCGTACTATCCTTTTCATAAGAAGAATTATACTTTCTGTTTGTATCTACTATTAATACAGATATGGTGACGTGTGTCCACATCAAAATTATATTCACTCCCCTACTCCACATCAAATCATTCCCCAGTAGATCTGTACCATAGAGATACTCCTCACCAATCAGAGCTATGCCTAGTAGACAGAAATGAGTACAGTGTTGCCCTGTCATGTAATGATGTCTGTGCACATATTCTCATACCTGTCTATACCACTGACACTCGTTACCGAATACCACATCCCTCCATTTTATATAATCCACAGATAATCAACCTATCCTTTTCAGACCTCCTAGAACCTCAATAGACACCTGTACCTCTGTTACTCCCCATCGCCCATGTTTCCCCATCCGCTCTCTCTCACCCTCATGTGTGTACAATCCCTCCCCAAACATATCTGTCATAACACCTAGTCAAGAGATTGAGGTGAAATCACAATCATGTCTCTCGTCGACACCAATGCCCCTGTGTATCCACGAGACTATACACTCAATCACCCCTTGTGTGTACTATATATACTACTTGTCACCGGCCGTCGTCCTCCACTCAGCTAGTAACACCTAATAGTCCTCAACTAAAAATAAGTAGACCAGTTTGTCGCGATCCCTTTGAAACCTCTCTCATATCTCTTGACCTGTGTGGCTCACCCACCATTACAAACTGTGCTACACTAAATATTCGAGTGTTGTGTCATTGACTATGTGACCTGATCGTGTAGTACATCTGTCAAATCTCTCCTCCCCCCCATCCCAAGAAGCTCACCAGTACTGTTGTCATGTATGATCGTGTTCTGACATCCTTGTAGAACCTAACCTCTCTACTACTCCTACACTGTGCAGTAGCCAGAAGTGTTAACCCTGTCCAAATCCGTGTAACAGTTGACAACATACCTCGAGTCTGTGGTTCTCGCATCACCCTTAAGTATTGTGGTTGTGTACCATATTCTGGCACTGTCAATAATTGGACTCCTCCCACCTCTGTCATAGATACTGTCTAAGAGTATCGTGAAGATGTGTGCTCATCTCATGACATATCGTGTGTCCTCAACACGTCGAGTCATTAGAGATGTGAGTCGTCTGTATTCCAGTCACCTTCACTATAACACCATCCTGATGATATCAGATGACCCTTTGATACTCGTTTACTCCTACATGTCATCACTCGAACTACACCCCTGATACAAAGTCCGACACACGGGTCACCACCACCCCGTGTCGAAAAACAGATAGTCTCTAAAGTCTCATCGAACGTGACATGTAATTGTATCCCAAATGCAAATCACACCGTACCGTCTCTCATTCAATGCACTGTCACACTCCATATACTCTCACACCTAACATCCCTCAAGACTAGCATATGATTACTATCCAGATAGTTTGGATTACTAGTGTAAGTAAGTTAAGAACCACCGTACTGTTGAAATGCCCACATCCCTCCCCCATATCACACCCCAGGCATACTTCCTGTTCACTTGTCCTAAAACAACAATGTCACAAGAACATCCACACATCTTCTATCTCTCTGTAACTCCGTCTCCCCCAAGATATGTTGAATCCCAATGTGTAATAGAGTAACCTCCGTCCAGTCTTTATCTCAAACAGATACTCTCCCCAACAGTCTCCACCAAACCGTCCAACAATGTCATCATTGTCTGTCTCTCGCACTCCTCCCATCTCATACGTTCGTATACTTTTGTCACCCAGACTCTCTACTCGCCCTACACACCCCCCGTTGAATCCCGTGTGCCTTATCGTTGTCACCCTGTCTGTTCCTTCATCCCACTACCATGCTCCAATATAACCCACTAGTGTCAAGAGGCACCCACACATCAGCACTTGTCATACCAACTAATATCTCGAAACATCACCCACATAACCCGCCCCCACTGCAAGTCACGCACCCCTATGTAGAATAACTCTAAATAGACTACAACTCATGTCCACTTCTACCACTCCCATGTGTGCCTGTCCCGATTACCCCTAATAATTTGTTGTATACCATAGTTACAATGGTGTCGTGAGACAAGAGTGATACCTGAGATAGACACCTGAATAACCTGCTGTCTATAATTCTGTTAAGTAATTGGTCAGATGTCGTGTGTCCTGTTGTATGTCCCAAATCTCGTCATTAAATCGCTCACCCCCCAGTGCCCATGACTATCCTGCCCCTCCCTAAAGTCGCATACTCCTCATATCCCCTGCAACAGTCCAGGTGTGTTATCCAACTCATCTCCTCAATTAATCCGTCCTACCTATGTACCAACAACAACCCCCCTTCGATCGTAAGACATATTGTTATGTGTGTGACACGAGCAATACATACATTGTGACTATAAAACCTCGAGAGTGTCTATCGTGTAAGAGAGATTGACGATGTGTAGTCCATACTCTCACTCCATAATCTCATGATGTGTCTCTACCCAGACATCCAGTCCACCAATCTCTGTACTATAGACTGTGCTCCAGAGTCATGTGTTCCCCCAATCAGGTTAAGTGTGATATAACATGTATAGTCTCGTACTATATGAGTATATATATCTCACTTGTCCCCCGTCAATCTAGTATGTGCATAAATAATATAAAATAACGTGAACCTTTGCATTAAATACATTAATTCCTATGTACTTATGATCTACTCAATCATATCCCAAATTAAATATATGATAAAAAAGAATCTAACCTAAGAACCTCACCTATCTCATCCGTATTGTATGTGTCATACAATACATGCATAAAATCAGTAAATATAAGTTCTTAATGACCATCTTAACTATGAATGTTAACATCTCTCATGAAGAAGAATATCATTACGTGTAAATATAAATGCATTAAAAATCAACAACATCAAATAAATACAATTTCTAAAATTAAAACATTAAAATTCAAAAAATTAAATAAAAAACCAACCCACAATCCTTTAATACAATAAAAATCAAAAAAAATTCACAAAATCACAAAAAAATAAAAACACAACTAAAAAATATCTAAATACTAAAAAATAACTAAGAAATAAAATCTCTAAACAATAAATAAAACTTCCCTCTAAAACTTTAAACTAATGAAAAACCAAACAAAAAGACTACAAAACCTAAACAACCAATCAAAAAATATTAAGAAACTTACTACACTCAATAATCCTCAACTAATACAAAACTCAAATACCCATACTAATCACCCCCAAACACCAATACCTAACCTTTCCCCAACTCCTTTCATCAATCACTAACCCTAAAATAAAAATTTAAACTCAACCACTTACTCAAATCATCACAAATACAAACAACAATAAACAAAAACACTACCATATAAAATAATAACTTTTTCAAAAATCTCATCCCTAAAAACCAGACACACCCCATAGGTAAATAAATGTTCCATCCCACTACTGTAACACTACCTCTCCATAAACACACCCCAAACAACTCAATTACTAAAACAACCAAAACAATACCAAACCAAACTATAGACAGTAAAACCCTAACAGCCCACCCACCCACTATAGCCAGACTTGACACTATATCTTTCTGAATCTCTAACCCCCTCTGCTAACTACTGTGTGTAGACCATCACACTTGTGTCAGCTCTAACATACATATACAACCTAGAGAACCACTCTCCAACCCCAACCACTTACACACATCACACCTCACCCACCAAAACTACAAACACACCCACCACAACAATGCTAACCCCACTCTCACAACCAAACACTCCCCCCTAACCGTTCCACCCTCCTACTAAAAATTATTTCCTTTTTACCCCATTACCAACCCCCCCCCCTATATACACACCACACTATCCTAATAAACTATATACATAAACTCACACTACAAACACCCACCCAACCACTACCCCAATATAACTCTTCACAACCCTAAACTATCCTCCCTACATAACACCACACCCCCCTAAAAATATATATAATACCCACAATCAAAAATCACTTACCTCTATCTTACAACATTATTTACCAAACCATCCCCCAACCCCTCTCTACTCCTTACCCTCACTAACTCTTCCCCCCTCAAAACACCCCAAATTCCAACCTCTCCACAAACACACTTTTACAAAAAAACCCCTTCTAATATCCCCAAATTTATTCTCAAATCTCTTAACCAATTCCCAAACATATCCCTCACTACATAAAAAACATAATCCAACATCCCCCCTATAAACATAACTATCTAAACTTCCTTCCCCCATTCCCTCTAACACAAACAAAAAAAAATCCAACCCCCCCCTCCTAAACCTTCTAATCAAACATACACCCAATCCCACATACTCCATTCTACAATACAACCCAATCATCACTTTTCACATTACTAACTCCACTTACACCCACCACTAATTCTTAACCCACCACAGTTTATCAATCCAACAACCATTCCCCTTATTACTCCCACCATATAAAACATAAACTCAATACACTTATCCCAAAATACTGTGTCTGAAAATTAAATGTTAACCCAAAAATTCTCCCCTCCCCACTACCATTTTGATCAAAAACCAATACCCCTCCAAAAACCATAAAGTAACACACATAGGCTGTCTCCATGTTCAAATATCATATGTGCCCACCATGTGTAAAGATCTCAATAATAATCAAAAAAGCTATGTATAGAAGTAAATCAAAATATTCACCAACATATATCAATCTGCTAACCTCACAGTCTCCTTAATAATTAGACAGTTCCGTGCAATCAAGTCTTCTTTTCTCACCTAAATCCATATGTAACAAATAGCAAATGACCAATTAACACTAGGTATCAACAACCAAAGGTGTTGTAACCTTTTGTGATATGTACTGTTCAAATCGTCCCCACCTTGAAATATCTATGAAAAGTTTAGATAATTGTCGTCTATTTACTCGCTATCTTAAGAAACAACTGAACACACCTCGCCCACTACTGCAATAATTTTAATCTGATGACTTGTACATATAAAAGCTCAACCCTGCGTTGTGCTATACCGAAAACTGTGGAGACTTGCCAAGAGACGCTGTTATCCCCCCTCCACCAATTTCACGTATTACCCCAATCCCATTCCCCATGTGAGATCACCACATGTGACACCCCTACCCTTATAGGCATCAACTTTCAATTATGATTGTCTCCACCTAAAATCTCCCCTCCATGAGCATAGTAAATCACACATTTCAGTAGATTTACCAAAAACCACTTCCTATCAAGAATCCCTCTCCCTATAGTTGGAATAACGACTCTCCCTCCTCATTGACTTACATGTTACCCTCTATCTACCCCTCAAAACACACCAGACTGCCAAAATATGTGGTTTAAGTGCCATCTATACCTCACCCTCTATCCCACTCGTGTGATGTCCTCAACAAATAAACCTACTCACAATGACTATCAAGTAAGATATAAAAATAATAAATATGTGACTGTAGAATGTGTAGACTAACCAGATACCTACCTGTGCTACATTAAATGCATCTGCTGTGTAAACAATACCTATATCTACAATCTCCTATCATCCAGTCTACCGCCACCTATAAGCACCACAACTCCATCCATCACCTATCACAGCAGTCTATGGATGATGTATGCTTGCAAGTAGCTACCCCCTCCACGTTAGTGAACCATATCCCGAAGTTTCTAAATCGTATATTTCCCAGACCTTGAAAACCCTCATCGTCACTCTTAATTGTGTTACCTACTCTCCACTCCAATTGTCATTATCCTGCCATGCCATCGTCTAGTGTGTCAAAATCTATAGTACTCAAGAGATAAATGATAGATATATCATCTATGACTTCTTGTAATTAATGTCAACAAATCTCGTCCCAGGACACATGTACATCCCATATTGTGTGTGACTCCATACAAGAAACAGTTATTCTTTGCCACTCTATTAGTGTCTACATCTCTCACTGTATACAGAGATCTACAAACGACCTGCATCCAGTCGCGACGCCTTATTGTTTATATTACTAATGTTAACCTATTTCTAAATGTTGTACACAACAAAAGCTCTAAATACCCAATAATATGTTCGATCATAGCTGCACACAGAAATGTCCCAAGAAGTGCTATAGAATAGAGATCAAAATTCTAATATTCCACTGTAAACAGATACGTACCACACCATAAAATCCATTGTGTGTTTTGTGTAAATGTCACGACCCACATTATGACTAAGATATGTCAGAAAGATGACTGTGTGAGAAACACTCAGTCCTCTGCTAACTACAGATTCTTTCACATGTGCGCAGATCACGTCTACAAACAGAGATCAGCTATTGTTCCCAGAAAATCTGTGACTCCATGTGTCTCAGTCAAATCACGCGCTCCCCATATGTGTTGTCATACCTACAGCGTGTTAGTCACACCAATCCATACAGTACCATACCCAGAAGGTCCTCACACCCGCCTGAACCCTAATGTACTCACACTAGAACCTCTCCTCCTCCATCACATAGACCTACACAAGATAATAGCATTCTCAGCCTAAAATTTATCATACAATCTGAAGAACTAATAAGACAGACTGTCTCAAATCAGTGTGCCATATACCATTGTCGCCATGCAAATTGAAATAATGAGTCAAGACTAATAAAGTATCAATAAATGTAATACCTCTCCTCCCCCATCGAGCAGATAGTTAATGCTCCACCTCCTCACGTAGAATGACAGATACATGATGTCGCACAAAAAAGAGTCTCAATATCAACTGTGTATAACGTGTATCGCAAAGATCACCTACTCCTATAGACATTGAAATAGGACACCCTATGACGTGTCCAAGTCTCATGTCTCTCACCGCACTAATAGATCTTGTACATGTAATAATTACTAATCGTATTAGTGCATCACGTATACCATGTCTCCTGTCTAACCTATTAAAGTACACCTGACGTTGTAAATAATGCTCCACTGTCATCACTTGACCGCACATAAGATCAGGATCGTAGAGAAGAATCTCACGTAATCTTCACATAGAGATCAAGTATGTGAACATGCACAGACCAATAGCTCCTGTTGCCTCCAAATCATGCAATTATTGTGAATATCAACGAGAAGAAGACAATATACTATCCGCCGTCATACTATGCCCTAACCATGTGATCACTCTGTACTAGTATCAACAGACGCTCAACATAATGCACCGTATGTAACTGCATATTACCAGTGTTACTCCACACAGATGAGACCCCCTAATGCTCCAGAAAAGTCAATGCATTAAACACCCACACACCAGACTTATATAGGCACCTGTGTATTCCTATTAGTATATGTGTATGAAAATGAAGTCCCCACATACGCAACACATGATAGATATTAGGCCCTAGCTGCTCTATCGCGACCATGAAACGTTAAGTACTCTCCGTTGATGTCTCTCAAAAAGATATATTAGTATGATTGTATCTATAGTCCATAGTAGTGTGGATGCTCTCACAGTGTTTGTGGTCTCACAATCTCGTACTTTGTAGAAGTTCTGAAACATACAGATCATTAGATCAATCACAATCTTGCTATGCTAATCCCTCAGCAGTAATGTGTACACACGCTATCATCTGTGTACGTGGACCTTTGGTGGGTGAGCTCAACTTTAGTACATCGTTGCATTTTGTAGTAGCATATAGATTAATTATTCTAATTTTATTTCAGACCGCTAGTGTTGAAAAGTTGTTTTGTTGTCTCTGTCGGCTCGTGGGAGCATAACGTGGTAAGTGGAGTGATGTAGTTTGTCATGTTTGAAGCGTAAGTCTTATAAAGATATAGTATCAAAAGATTGTGGTTTATTGTGGGTGTTTGTATTCTCTTGTTTGAGAGATGTGCGTTGAGTGTTTTGTGTATTGAGATGTGTGATGTGTATAGAATGTTGGTGTGTAGAAGATTGTGTGACTATGTTGTGAAGCTAATGAGTGCTTCTTCAAATTAGTGATGGATAGGCATTGAAATAGAAGTACACTCTCATAGTGAGTAAATGGGAAATTCATTGGACGCGTGTTAGAAGATGTCATATGTTAGGGAGTGTTGTGCCTAGATGAGTCTAATTTGAGATATACATGCGCACGACAACATGGTGGACTTGCAGAGTTGCCTTAACATAGGGATGTTGATTTGTTGATGTGTGAGTATGTATTGCATATGGTTATTGATAGTTATGATGAAACAATGTCCGTATTATATATCGTCTAATGAATATAATTCGTTATTTCTTATAGAAAATGGCCTACAAACCGGGCAAATGTGGTCCTTGTTTCATAGTAGTAGCAAAAACAACGAGAATCGCCGACGTTGCTATTCTTATCGCACAGCAATTACACGCCATCATCACTCAAGTAGGTAACAATACGAACAATGCTAATAAGGTTAATTAACGGTGTGGTGGAAATGAAATAATGGGAACATTGATGCTCTTTTAAGACATTCCATCTTGCAATTCAAGGAGTTCGATGGGAAAGGTGGTGAGATTTAGCAATTACCTTGTTGGATCAGAGAACAATGGAAAAATGTATTTTGATAACAGCCGGGTGTGCGATGAACCAAAAAGTAAGATTGCTACTAGCCTCACTTTTATTAAGGCCTTGACTTGGTGGAACACAATGGTCAAGCAAAGTTGAGGAAGTCGTGGCAGCAATGGTATATCATGGAACGGATTTTTAAAGCTTAATGGTTTGAGAATTTGCCAAGTAATGAAATGGAAAAGTTGGAGAATGAGTTCTGGAATTACAAGATGGTGGGAGCTAATCATGCTGCTTACACAGATAGATTTCATAAGTTGGCCAAGTTGGTCCCACATTTAGTTACACTAGTCATCTATATTAAGAAGGGTACATTGCTGGACTGGCTCCTGAGATTAGAGGAATGCTTCGGGCAACCCAACCAACTACTATTCAGACTGCAATATTGAGGGCTGGAATACTTACTGATGAAGCAGTCAGCTGCGGTACTTTGACAAAAGGTAGTGATAAGAGAAAGGGAGTGGATGAGCCTAGTAAGACTGGAGGATTTTGGAAAGACAACAAGAAGGCAAAGACGAGAATTGGGTTCGTGGCAACAACTCCTACTAGAAATGAAGCCGTGAACTCAAATCCTAAGTGTAACAAGTGCTTTACTCATCACCCAGTAAATGGATTCTGCAGATTGTGCTTCAATTGTCAGAAACCGGGTCATTTTGTCAGGGGCAAATTTTTCCAAAATTGCTAAACCTCTTACCTCGTTAACTCAGAAGAATCAGAAGTATGTGTGGGGAGTAGAGCAAGAAGAAGCTTTTCAAACTTTAAAGAATAACTTGTGTGATGCACCAATATTAACGCTACCTGATGGAGTGGAAGATTTTGTGGTTTATTGTAATGCATCAAACCAAGGATTGGGTTGTGTACTCATGCAAAGAGGCAAAGTTATTGCCTATGCATCGAGACAACTGAAAACCCATGAGAAGAATTATACGACGCATGACTTGGAACTGGGAGCTGTTGTGTTTGCTCTTAAGAGTTAGAGACATTATCTGTTTGGTACTAAGAGTGTTATCTATATGCGCCCCTACTTAATGTGAGACCTAGCATTGTGAATCCTAGTTATGTAATAGAAGTAGCTGATGGTAAGAAAGTAGATGTGGATAGAATTATCCGTGACTGCAAACTAGAACTAGGAGGTTCCCTGTTTAGCATAAACCTGATACCTTTGGGTCATGGAAGCTTTGATGTGATTGTGGGAATGGATTGGTTATCCCAACATAAGGTTGTGATAGTATGTCATGAGAAGGTAGTAGAAATACCCATGGAGGATGGTAGGATCCTTATGGTACATGGAGAACGGGCTGTAGGAATCACCAAAGCGTTGAAGAGTGCAAAGGAGGATGAACCAAAGTTTGGGTCATGGAAGCTTTGATGTGATTGTGGGAATGGATTGGTTATCCCAACATAAGGTTGTGATAGTATGTCATGAGAAGGTAGTAGAAATACCCGTAGAGGATGGTAGGATCCTTATGGTACATGGAGAAAGGGCTGTAGAAATCACCAAAGCATTGAAGAGTACAAAGGAGGATGAACCAAAGTTGAGCGATATATCTATGGTACGTGAATTTGAAGATGTGTTTCTAAAAGACTTGTCAGGATTGCCTCCGTAACGACAAGTGGAGTTTCGCATAGATCTAGTTCCTGGAGTGACGCCTGTTGTGAAGTCTCCATATCGACTAGCGCCCTTGGAAATACAAGAATTGTCTAGGCAGCTGCAGGAGTTGCAAGACAAAGGTTTTATACGACCTAGTCATTCTCCATGGGGAGCGCCAGTGTTATTTGTCAAGAAGAAGGAAGGTTCGCTACGTATGTGTATCGATTATAGAGAGCTGAACAAGTTGACAATTAAGAATCGTTATCCTCTTTCAAGGATTGATGATTTATTTGACCAACTACAAGGATCGCGTTATTTCTCCAAGATAGACCTTCGGTCAGGTTATCACCAACTACGCATGCATGAAGATGACATACCTAAGATGGCGTTTTGAACGAGATACGGACATTTTGAGTTTACGGTTATGCCTTTTGGGCTAACCAATGCACATGCAGTCTTTATGGATCGTGAAGTTAAGAGTTTGAAGCGTAGTAAGATAGCGTTAGTAAAGGTTCGTTGGAATTCCAAGCGTGGCCCTGAGTTTACTAGGGAATGCGAGGATTATATGAAGTCTAAGTGTAACACCCCCAAAATGGGTCGCAGCGGAATAAGGATCCGGGGCATGTTACTTCAAGATCAACAGCACAAGATA
>BQNB010087491.1:0-19604 GCA_026074375.1 Tanacetum coccineum
CAACATTCACATGGAACACAAACATATACTTTTCACTGTGCACCCAACAATAGTGTATGTTCAAAAAAAACAACGAAAATCAGACATTCACATGGTGAGACTAGCCAGAAGGAAAAACCCACGTACATAACTAAGTTAAAAAAATGTTTATAGACTTCAAAACCTTATAGGACTATAGCTTGGAACACATCAATCCCAATCATACACAAATAAGGAACTTGATGGATTTTATGATAACTACATGGATCTTGACGGGCATTTGTTATGTCGCCCAAAAATAATTATAGTTGTATGTCGTTTACAACCTATATCGAGTACCATAAGGTTGAGCTGCCTCGTAAATATCAGGCTTGTATCCAGTTAAACTTGCTTCAACCGTGACTAAATGAAGCATCTCATATATCAAAGATGCATGGATATGAGTCCCCTATCAACCTAAGAAACTACATGAACCCGACTCCTATTTGCGCCCAACTTCTTCCAGGAGGCTTTTTCAGTGCCAACTGAACCATCTTTTCCCTCACATTCGCAACATCTTTCCACCTCTTAGCACTTGCATAAACATTTGATAATAGTACTAGATAAGCAGCAGCTTTGTCATCTTCAAGATTAAAGTTAGCTAGCTTTTGAGCAATTTGAAAAGCAAGTTCTACATTCTTGTAAGTTCTACAGCCACCAAGTAATGTGCCCCAAATTGCATCATTTGGTGCCATGGGCATATCTTCAACAAGCTTGAGCGCTTCATCCAATAGTCCAGCTCGACTTAGGAGATCAACCATGCTACCATAATGCTCAATTTCAGGCTCAATTTCCCAAATACTTTTCAATTTTTTGAATATATGGCGGCCTTGTTCAACAAAACCAGAATGACTGCAAGCATCTAACACAACCAACAATGTTATGGCGTCGGGTTTTGAATGCTTATCTTTTGTGCTTTCCATCAACTGGAAGACACTTAGAGCGTCTTCACCACGACCTTGTTTTCCAAAACCAGAGATCATGGTCGTCCATGACACTGTACTTCTAACCGGCATTCGCTTGAATAATTCATATGCATCATCAACAACACCACAACCAGCAATACATGTGAAAAAAGTGCATTATTCAAGTCGAACTACGTTTTTTGTTATGTAATATCCCAACTCCTTGTCCAATAATACGAATGAATCCATATTTTTTTCCCATTTTCAAATCACCACTCTCCGCACACGCAGATAAACCCGCCACCCAAAAATAACCGGATCCAAATCTATACAACCCTCAACAACACACGCAACAAACACAAAACGCTTCCTTACACTCACCATGTACCACACACCGCCTGAAACCAACGTCGTCCGATGACAACACAAGACACAAACATTGTCTTCTCCGGCATTGTCCCCAAAAAACCACACTTCGCGCCCCATCAATATCCCCACACTTAACATACCCCGCCAACAATGTATTCCACGTCACCAAACTCCTCTTACCCATCTCCTCAAACACTCTCCGCGCATCCCAAACCCCACCACAACTCGCGTAAAAATTCACTAAACTCGTCCGCACAAACAAATTCCCACCAAACCCACATACCAAAACCCTCCCATGATACTTCTCACCCAATCCCTTCACCCCCCCACGCGCACACGCGCTAATCACATACGAATAACTATACTCATCCGCCACTCCACTTCTCTCAAGCATTTCATCAAACACCTTAACCGCATCATTGGGCATTACCGTACCCGCATACCCTCTAATGATTTGGTTCCAGGAAGTGGTACTTGGGTTTTTGATTTGGTTAAATGTTTTGTGGGCTTGTTTTAAGTGATTTAAAGCTATGTAGGATTGAAGTAGTTTGACAATGATGTAGTTTTTTTGGGTTAAGTTGTTTATGATTATTTGAGTGTGAATTTGTGTGGTTTTTGTCAGGGTGTTTGGATTTGGGTTTTGGAAGAGGTTGAAGATGAATTGTTGTAGGGATCTTGTGAGAGTTTTTGTTTTTTGGTGTTTTTGTGTTATGGCGGGAAATGCTTCTTGAACCAACATATGTATACAGGATTAATGTTAAATGTAAACATAGACTCTCGAATTGATTTATGTTCAAATATTAGTACGTTAAATGTTACGAACGAGATGTTTAATGACACAAGAGCCCATGCTATGAAGTATGAATAGAGGTGTGCAAACTGGTTAACCATTCACGGTTTCGGTTATGGTCAACCCGTAACCGGTTATGGTCAACAACCGGAAAAACCAGTTAGACCGGTTTGGTTAGGAACCGGTCGGGTGGCTAGAAAACCCTAACCGGTCCAACCAGTTCCCAATCGGTTCATGGACCGGTCTAACCGGTTTTTCCGGTTATTATTATTTTTTTTTCGTTTTTCGTGTTTTTATACGCAATAAACTGAATAAACTTCAACTTTTATTTAATAGAAAACATAATACATCGGAATTGAAAACGCTAATCGTCATAGTTCGTCAAATCATAATCAAATTCTGGCTCTTATCCTCCCGAACCGGATGCCATAATGCCTTGGCTAGCAGCGTCTAGTGCTTTTTCTTCATCCATGGTGGTGTGGCTTTATTCTCTTACACCTCGGCATCCAAGACCTCATATTCAAAATCGAGGGCGTTTTCAAGAGTGGATGTGTCTTGTTTACGCTCTTGAGCGTCCAAGTGATCTTTCAAACACATGCACATCTTTAAAGAACTCGGTGTTAGTTTTGTTCTTCAGATTGACAACACCCTTCCACTTGTTGAAAAAGCGGATTCGAAAGCTACCAAAGTAGCTTGTACACTTAATACATCAATGGCCATGCGGGATAGAACGGGAACATTGATTCCTTTGATTTCCAAAAACCCAAGACATCAAAACCTGCAAAATCACTGGTTTGAAGATGTGTGATAAAATCCGAATGGATATATCGCTCATATTCGGAGGACAATGAACTATCACTCCTTGCCATTTTGTTTTTATGTTCTTTTAACCGGTGTAGCAAATTGGAAATTTGATTCCCGCCACTCGCCCTCGATGTAGAACCCCCACTCGTTGATTAAGTTATTGGGTTACCATATTTCATATAATAAATATTATACAAACCGGCCAAAGATTCGTTGAACCATGTTTTGTCCTAGTTGCATGAACATCGTCAAGAAACTCCAAATCCGTACTTATCGACTCAATAAGTAACTCTACACCGTGCACATTAAAACATTTATTTAAAGCGGCAACACAAGTAATTATCGGTGGCATTTTTAAAAATACTTCTTAAATTTTGCTTTCATTGGTTTAACCATACTTGAAAATATACCCCTATTAAGTTCATATTCGGTTAATTTGTTACTCATGAAGTAAATCGGTTGAAGTACCAATAGAGATGTTGGGTAATAAACCCCCGATAAAATTTTTGTGGCATTGTTAAACAGTTCAAGTAATGGATAAATACTTTTAATAATAACCAAATATTCATGAAAATATATCAAAGTAGCTTTCTGTTTTAGACCACATTGGAACATATGATAAGTGAAAATTAAACCAATGAGGTGAGAATCTGTATATATAGGGATAATACAACAATGTTTACAAATATCACTCCTATGATTAAGGAGATTGATTTAACTAAATGCCTATGATTAAGGAAAACAAATAAATACAATAAATGTTGTAGTTATCCGTTAATATCCCCCTTCAATCGAAATGGTGGCGGTCCAAGACGTAGCATGGTACGAAAGGTTTCAAACTGAGATCGCGGAAGACTTTTGGTGAAAATATCTGCCACCTGAAGATTGGTTGGAACAAACTTCGTATACAGTTTGCCAGAGTGTACAAGTTCACGAATAAAATGATAGTCGAGATCAATGTGTTTTGCACGCTTATGAGATACCGGATTCTGAGTCATGAACAAGGCACTCTTATTGTCACACAGGAGAGTGGGCCGATCAGGAGGTAATGCATGTAATTCCTGTAGAAGATGAGTGATCCATACAATCTCGGCAGCGGTATTGGCCATAGCCCGATATTCAGATTCACAACTAGAGCGGGAGACAGTTGGTTGCTTTTTGGCACTCCAAGACACAAGATTACCGCCTAGATAGATCGAATAGCCATAGGTAGAGCGACGCGTGTCCAGGCAACGAGCCCAATCGGCATCAGAATACCCGATGATCGTGTTTGTGTGAGGCCTACTGAAAGTGAGACCAAATGAGATGGTGCCTTTGACATACCGAAGAATTCTTTTGACGGACTGAAAATGCGCAATAGTTGGGGCATGTAGGAATTGTGAAACTTGATTAACAGCGTAGGATAAATCAGGTCTTGTGATCGTTAAATATTGAAGAGCCCCAACTAATGAGCGGTAAAGAGTTGAATCTGAATAAGGTATACCATCAGCAGTAAATGAGACATGAGTAGCAAGAGGTGTGCTAACTGGCTTGGAATCATAAAGATCGGCTCGTTTGAGTATGTCACGAGCATACTTGGATTGGGTGAGAAACAAACCATTGTCCGTGTAAGCGACTTCGAGTCCCAAAAAATAGTTAAGAGCGCCAAGGTCTTTGATGGCAAATTCATGATTAAGACGGGAAGTAAATGTGGCAATGACAGATTCATCATTTCCTGTAAGAATAAGATCATCAACATAGACGAGTAAGTACATGATGCAAGTATCACTAGTGAACACGAAGAGAGACGTGTCTGCCCGACTGCATGTAAAGCCATAAGAAAGAAGAAAAGTGCTCAACCGTTGAAACCAAGCCCGAGGTGCTTGTTTTAATCCATAAAGTGCCTTGGATAATTTGCAAACATGATTTGGATATTGATGATTAAGGAAGCCAGGAGGTTGTTCCATAAAAACTGTCTCATTTAAGTGACCGTTTAAAAACGCATTTTTGACATCAAGTTGGTGCAACTTCCATTTATGCAATACGGCAAGAGATATCACAATGCGAACGGTGGATGCTTTAACAACGGGACTGAACGTGTGATAGTAGTCGAGTCCCGGAATTTGACTGCAACCTTGGGCGACTAAACGGGCTTTGTATCGTTCAATTGTTCCATCCGAATTATATTTGATACGGTAAACCCATTTGGAACCAATAATATTTGCGGAACCAGGACGTGGGACTAAGACCCATGTTTGATTTTGTTGTAAGGCTTGAAACTCCTCATTCATGGCTTCCATCCATTTAGGATCCTTTGCGGCTGTTTTGAATCCACGAGGTTCGGTAGTGGATAATAAAGCAACATGGAGAGGATGAGTAGTAAGTGAAGCAAGATCAGCATGATGTTTGTGCTTGAAAATACCTGCCTTTGAACGTGTTGTCATCGGGTGAGAAGAAGTAGAAGATCCTGTAGTCGGCTGATCAGGAGCAATGTGAGTGGCTAATGGATGATTTTCTGGATCAGAAACGTGAACCAGATCTGAATCATTGGCTGGGATGTGTACCTGATCTGAATGATGGACTGAAATTGTATCTTGGACACCAAGAGAATGTTGGGATGTAATGGGGTTAGGTGTGTGGACCTGAGCAGCCTGATTTGGATCAGATGACCTGCATAATGAACATGGTGTTGGGCCCGAGGTTGGTTGGGTTTTGGGCGTTGCATTTTGCTTCAAGGCAGGAGAGCTTGGTGATTGGGGAACATCTGGAAGAAAGGTAGTGAGCTCCAAGGTGCTAATGTTAGGATTACATGATGAACCAATGAATGGAAAAACCGTTTCATTGAAGCGAGCATGACGAGTAACAAAAACACGGGAAGTAGTTGGATCGAGACATCGATACCCTTTGTGTTGCAGGCTATACCCAATGAAAATACACGGAATGCTTCTTGGTTCAAGTTTGTGTTGGGAATAGTCACGCAAATAAGGAAAGACTTGGCAACCATAGGTGCGAAAATTATCATATTGAGGATGCTGATTAAATAGCAGCTCAAAGGGAGACTTGTTCTTCAATAAAGGTGTGGGCAATCTATTTATAATAAATGTTGCCGTAGTAAATGCATCCACCCAATAGCTAGCCGGAACATGAGCATTAAATAGCATAGCAAGACCGGTTTCTACAATATGTCGATGCTTTCTTTCTGCTCGACCATTTTGTTGTGGTGTGTACGGACATGAAAACCGATGAAACGTGCCATTGTCTTCAAAGATTTTGCGAACAATTTGGTTTACAAATTCGGTGCCACCATCACTTTGAAAGGTTTTGATTTTTCGTGAGCATTGGGTTTGAACCAGATTTATAAACACGGGGAGAACCGAATAAAACCCTGTTTTTGTTTTGAGAGGATAAAGCCACGTAAACCTGGAATAATCGTCAATAAAAGCAACATAATATCGATATCCATCTTTCGAACAAATAGGAGCCGGTCCCCATAGATCACAATGAATCAAGTCTAAAGGATGAGAAGAACGTTTAGCATTAATAGTAAAAGGTAATCGTTGTCCTTTAGCAAGTTGGCATGGTGTGCAAAGAATAGGTTTTGGTAACAATGACGTAATAGATAAAACACCCAACTTATTCAAAGTAGAAATTACATCAAATGAAACGTGGCCTAAGCGAGCATGCCATAACTCATAAGAGGCTGGTTTTATAACTTTAGCCGTAGCAATGAAAGCAGTAGGTTCATCTTTGAGCACATAAAGTCCATGTTCACAGCGACCTCTAGCGAGAACCCGTTTTGTTTTCCGATCATGAATATAAAAAAATGGTTGAGAAAATAAAACATCAACGGGATGGTCAGTTGTTAGCTTACTCACAGAAAGCAATTTCTTGTTAAGTTTAGGAATAACAAGAACATTTCTTAAAGGAATATCATGTGAAACAGTTGTTGAGCCCGTATGAGTAATTGGAAGCGTCTTACCATTTCCAAACATGACTTTAGCATTACCTGGATAAGGAGATGAATGGTGGAGAGAGTCACAAGCAGGAGTCATGTGATCCGTAGCTCCCGAGTCAACATGCCAATTGGGAGTATTGGTGTTAACATGGCATTGCGCATGGAAAGCTTTTGCTAAAGATTCATCCGAAGAAGGCGAGGCTTGAGTAGCATAAGTATAAAGACTTGGACACGTAGTGGCATAATGGCCATTTGTTAGACATAACTGACAATGAGGTGGTCTGCGATTGTGACCACGTCCCCTGCCACGGGAATGATTGCCACGATTAGAACGACCGCCACCTTGTGCAGAATCGGTGTTGGTCGTTTCAACATGAAAAACAGCCGGTGGTGTAGGAGTACCATGTAGTGACTGTAGGAACAATTCATGACTTTCTGCTTGTGTAACCAAATCACGAAACATAGGAGAGGGTTTTGTGGCCCGAATAGCAGTAGAAAAAGTTTCGTAGGAGGGTCCCAAACCACAAAGAAACCAGTGTAATTTATCAATTTCAACAACGGGGTGACTGATTGCAGACAACTGGTTACAAAGTGCTTTGAATCGATGACAATAATCAGAAACTGAAGATGTACCTTTTTTAAGTTGTCAGAGAGAATTGGGCAATAAGTGAATCCGTTCAACAGACGCATTGCTATACGCAGCTTCAAGAGATAGCCATATTTGGTGAGCAGTAGTGAGACCAAGAACCTCAGCCGCCGCTTCTTCGGTTAGAGACGATTGAAGAAGAATGACGGCTCTTTGATCGTCTTCAGTCCATGTAAGTAGATCAGGATTAGGATTAGCTTTACCTTCAATAGTAACTTTGGGTGACGATGAGATAGAGGTACCATTGATGTGCCCTATCAATTTCTGATAGGTGAAGATAGGTATCATATGATTTCGCCATAGAAGATAATTGGTTGAAGAAAGCTTAATTGTTATCATATGTAACAGGGTATTCATGGAAAATATGCTATCATGAAAAGAAGAAGATGCTGCCATGGTGAGATCCCAGAAAATATTTATGGGAGAAATACGATAAAGAGGGGGAGGGTTTAGCTGGCTGATACCATATAAGAATATTATTCAAATGACCTCATAAAACCAATGAGGTGAGAATCTGTATATATAGGGATAATACAACAATGTTTACAAATATCACTCCTATGATTAAGAAGATTGATTTAACTAAATGCCTATGATTAAGAAAAACAAATAAATACAATAAATGTTGTAGTTATCCGTTAATAACACGGTATGTTTTTCATGTCCAATAAGAAATATTAGCGTCTCTAATTTCTTTTGTATCGGACCCAACATTGTTGTCTCAACGACCCGTTTACATAATCTTTTATTTGATCGATCAAAATCGTTGGTGTGTAATATGTATATTTAGAGAAAGAAAAACTAAATTATAAACCGGCTTTTTTAATTTGTATGACGATTCTATTTTATAATATCAAGCCGGTATTGTCAAATTTGAAAGAAATTCTAAGAGTATATCAATATATATATATATATATATATATATATATATATATATATATATATATATATATATATATATATAGACAAGCGTTCATTTGAGAAGGCTATATATTGTGAGAAGGAAAGAAGAGATCTTAGCCCTTCATTAGCCCCTCATTTTTTTAAATCTAATGGCTTAGATTAAATTATACTTTGGACTAAATTTACACTAAAAAAAGCGGAAGGGCTTTTATGTAATTTGACATCCAAAAACCATAGGGGTCGACTGAACTTCACTCATTTCTTACGCAACACCTAAAATTCATCTCCATTTCTCTCTCTCTCTCTCCTCTTATTCACACAAAAAGCATATTATTGCTGCTAAACCCTAAAATCCCCAATTATGTCTCAAATTAACGAACACAATGCTCCATCACCACCGTTAACCACCATCACACAAATCAATAATCACGATGAGAATCATCATCAAAAACGAAAACCCCCAATTAATGAGGAAGATGAATTTTTCAAGTCACATCACAGGTAACTGTTATCTATCTGTTTTTTTATATAATTTAATTGTAAATTTATTAATTGTTATGCATTTGAAATTATTGTCATTGTATAGATTGTAAATATGTGACATGTGAAGTATAGATTACAAATTAGGTCTTGATTGTTATAGGCGACTTAATTAGTTTGTGTATTTTTAAGATACATGAATCACTTAGTTACATGTGAAAATATATATCTCGTAGCTTTTAAGTTGTGCTTTGTAAATTGCGTGAAAAACTTGGTTTCATGTGAAAATATACGTCTCTAGCTTGTTAAGATGTGTGAACAAGTTTGTCACATATGAAAATATACGTCTCTAGCTTGTTAAGATGTGTGAACAAGTTTGTCACATGTGAAAATATATGTCTCGTAATTTTTCACATGTGAAAATATACGTCTCTAGCTTGTTAATATGTGTGAACAAGTTTGTCACATATGAAAATATATGTCTCGTAAAATTTCACATGTGAAAATATATGTCTCGTAATTTGTCACATGTGAAAATATATGTCTCGTAATTTTTCACATGTGAAAATATATGTCTCTAGTTTGTTACCATTAAATGTTGATATTTGATCATACCTTTTGTTTATGGTCGAAATTGCCAAATAGGACTTCAGGCAAAACCAATGCAAAAAAGCTGCACACCTGCCTTTTAGAATGTGTCATAATTGCTAAGGTGTTCAATAGGTTATGAAGTTTGTTTTATGAGCTCTGAGTATGCTGATAATACTGAGTTATGTGGAATTTCTATCTTTGCTAATAGTCCCATGATTACTAGTCTTACTAGTTGGTCAGGTTTATTTGGCAATTTAGCTAAGAATAATTGGTAT
The DNA here is from genome assembly GCA_026074375.1 of Tanacetum coccineum. NCBI lineage: Eukaryota > Viridiplantae > Streptophyta > Magnoliopsida > Asterales > Asteraceae > Tanacetum > Tanacetum coccineum. Next base: position 9,716 of record BQNB010087491.1, read on the forward strand.
TGGAGCTGGAAAAAGAGTTACGAGCATAAGGATATTTATGTGTTTGTTGTTATCTCCGTTGGTGCGGATATTCATTTATATGTTGATATTTTTCTTGATTGGGCGGGTTAGGTTTTTGCGTGTATACCAGTGTCTGGAAACAAATGTTTAGTATCGGGATGGGGTTCTGGAATTGCAACAGAATCTTCAATATTGATATTGGTTTAGTGGTTATAGTCCTTTATGGGATTTCTCACTTTCTTAGTTTAATGAGTGCTTGGGCGAGAAGGCTATTTCACTTTTGATGTTAGATTTTCTTATATTTGCTGTCGTTTCATCCTTTGGTCCTTTAATTGTGGTTTCCATCATTTTTTCAACATAAATGAAAAATTATGGGTCTGCCTATATTGATCATTTTCATGGCATCTTCCTTGAGGACTTGTTGCGTGTCATGAAGATTAAATTCCTCTTGGTTATTTGCACTATAATGGAGTTTAATGAGGTCTGCGTTTTTTCTTACTTTCACATTGTCTTTTTGGTTTATATTCTCATGAACTGTATGACCAACTTGGGGCGTATGATTACTGAAGATTGTATTTGTTTTCTTTCCTGGTCATATATCTGAAAGTGTTCAGGATGTTTAGATATGGGCTGGCGGTTTGGTAAATATCTATGAAAATTCTTAGGGTGTCTTGGTTAAACAGTTTTATGCAAAGTTTTTAGTGGTCTCAGTATACATTGATGGGTCTGTGTATACTGATATATCTACTATGCATTCTCTTCCACAAATTTGTTGTCTATTGGATGTTTGGATCTTAGCTGCATAATTAGTCTGCTGACATATGGGATCTTGGTCTGGGATTTATATGAATATTTTACTACTGGTTGGGCTTATTTGGATAACTACGGTTATAAAATTAATTTTCCTATTTTATGGTGGCGTGTCACTTCTTACATCAGTTCTTCTGAAGATGGAGTGAATAACACGGGTTTAGAGTTAGTTATAAATGAAGTGGAAATGACTGGTGTTAGTAAATAGTTTACCAAACTTTTTTAAATGTTAAAAAAATTTTGGAGTACATGGAGTTAATCGGATGAAAAGGTATATGTCGAACAGAAGATTTATATTGTTTGATATACCAACGATGATTCCTGCTTTTGAAGATCTTAATTTATTTCCCAAGGTCATAATTGACTTCAACAGACAACCGAGGAAGTCGCGTCCCGCTGTGGACTGTGTTTGATAAGCCAGATTCAGTCTTAGAGATTGATGATGGCCATTTGTTATATAGATATTTGTTGATGAAGGTTCATCAAGAAAAAACCAGGTGTTTGGTTCTCCGAGCCTATGCAAGATTTACTTGTGCTTACCTTACGATTTACATTCGTGGGCAGGATTGTGACGGACAATGATGTGGATGATGTCTGGTCATTCAAACACAGGATTTCCTCTTCCTGAGGGAGAGCAACATCTACACCAGCGAATACTTGATGCAGATTCAAACTCCATGAATTCTGATGAAAATTCTGTTCCTTATGCGGGTGTTTCTTTTGTTCAGGGGCAGTCGTCTTTTGTTCCTGAGAACGTTGATTCATAAATAGACTTCTTTGATCACAACAATCAAACCGATGTCACGAGTGAGGCAACAGAAGTTAGAAATTCTGATTGCATAGAAACCCTGCAACATGAGAGGCTTCCATTGATAAGAAAGGTACTTGCTAGTTAGAGGTGACAGAATGAGGTAGGTCGCGCTGGTGGGGTCACATTTTTAGAGTCAGTTCTTTAATTGATCGATCAGGTATGGTCACTACAGGTCGATTTGAACACCTTATGTCATTTCTATAATAATCTAATGTTTTAAATATAATGAATTAGGAAGTTTTATGCATTAAAAAGACACTTTGTGGGACTTTCTATCAATTTAATCCTTTTAGTTTTTGGCCTTCCGACTTCTTTATCGTTTGTACCCCGTTATAGATAAAGCTCATAAAAAATAACCAGTTGAGTATAATTCATTAGTAGTTGGGGGGGAAATTACCTGTCTAATATGTTCATTTAAGTTTAATCAATAAATTCTTAATTTGCTTAAAAGATGCTGATAATGTGTGCACTTTCCAGGTCATTTCTCCAAACTCTCAGGAAAAACTATGTAAAGCAATGAAATCCACAGAGTTACCAAGATGGACATGGACACTCGTTCTTGTTAAGGCAACTACATAAATTACTTTTCACATGCTTTTTCGCCTGTTATGTTATTTTAGTAATCCATATAATGTTGAACTTGCAGAATGCAAGGAGAAACTGTACTTTGGGGAACCAGTTGAGAACACATTTTCATCAATTAAATCAGATGTATCTGATAATAAACCGAGTGTGGATTCTCAACGGGCTACACCAATCGTTCCAAAACATAGTCATAGATTAGACCAGTCAGTTGAAGTTGCCTTAAGAGCCAAAATTTGCTCAAAAAAAATGCTCTCCTCCAATTAAGAGTTGCAACTATAATTGGAATGAATGCACGAGGGTCAAGTGATAAAGAAAAAAATGCTCTATGAAGCATATCATTCCCCATCCGTGAAAAATGAGGCAGATGAGGTATTTAATAACTGGAACTATGCAGCTTTTTATTGTTTTATACACACTAACACTGGCATCGACCCACTCTTTGTTTAGTTAATACCAACTGGAGGCTTGCAGCCTACATTTCACCAGACAGTTTCGTGCATCTATTGGATCGTCTTTTTTTTGTGAATTCTTGGTTAGGTCAAACCTTCTACACTAGTAAGTTTTCTTTTGTTGGATAGTTTACATATCTTCACTCTCCTGCTACTCCATCTAAATTGATGCCAAATCCCAAAAATTTTACCAGAGCTTATAAACTTTATGTTCAAATAACAAAAAATTATGTTCCCAGGACAAGATACTATGTCATGGCTACGAAGATCGGATATCAATCTCTCTTATTATCTTCCAATTTTAGCATCAAGGCTGATTATGATACTTTCTATAATTTTTCTGCAAGCATTAGACGATGGTTCAAAGTACTACTTGATTGGTTGTCAAATGGATACAATGTTGCTTGTTTACTACCAAAGAAGTTAGTATCAAATATTTTGAGAAAAAGGAATGATCGTTGCTTAAACTTGACTCCATGGGTAGTTGCAGAAGCATTTAGTAGCATAGAGGATCCTTTCATGATTGTTTGTTTAGGACTTGTGAGTCCTAAAATCCATGTTCAGTGTGCTATATTTGTTGACCTTCGGAAATCTAGAGAGGACATAAAGAGTGTTTTGTTCTCAAGAAACACTACACTTAGTATTCAAAATCTTTCAAAAAATGATGATGATTTTGGGATGATTGATGAGGCGACATGTTATAGAATGTTACGTTCAAATCTGTGTGTGGATCCGGTGGATGGAGGAAGCAAAAGGGTAAGGCGATTGAATTGCCGAGTTCTAAACGAGCTGACTTATTTTATAAACGAAAGGAAAAAAGAGTCACTGAGAGAAATATCTGAATTTGTAAACAGTCAGTTCAAAGAATCATCGAACACATTCACATTATCTGTTAAATCTCTGTTTAAGGTAAGTACATACATTGTGGTCATTTTAGTTATATAATCGGTCTAAATTATGATGCCGTCTAATTATCATCATCTTGTTTTAAGAAAGAAATGGAAAAGAATTTACCAACATTTACCGCCGCTTGTGAGGATGGGATATTGCGTGGGGGTGAAGATATTACAGATCTAGATGGTGCATTTGATAAGCTAAATGAGCTTTTACAAGCATTTGTTGCAAGGTTAGATTTTCACTATTTAGATTATTATGTGTTTTTGTACATGTACATCTCTTTAAATTACTAACTTTTGAAGTCTATTTTTCAGTCGAGAAGAAGGGAAGAATTCTGTTATAGAAGACGTTGTGGACTGGTTGAGATGTAAAAAAGTTTCACAAGCGTTATGTCGTTCATTCTGAATCCCATGATGCTAAAAACACAAAAGTAAAGGGGCCAATCAGCAATGGTGACAAAACTAAACAAGCTGCTAGAAGTAATAAAGCTGAGACAAGCTCATCAAGGAAAAATTTGAGAAAATCAAAAACTCAAGAAACGTCACAAGGTTTCATGAATTCTACGGTTAATACTGCGAAAGGGATCACAAAAGATGCTGGCAAAAGAAGGGTTCAGGCAGATGGTCAAGCTACAGGACATTTGTTCACAAATGGCGATGGGAAGAGGGTAAGTTGGAAAGTCTGTGTTTTGTTATCGTAGTCATTTCATATCAAGAAACTGTTAGAACCAAATATGGGCTGGGTGTGGGTTCGGATTTGCATTTCAGAACACCTTAACCAGAGAATGAATGTTTAAGCAATTAGGTCAACTATGTCAATCCTAACCCGTTTACACACAATCCGAACACCGCCTATTCAACCTGTTTTCCTAAACTGGTGGGCAATTGAGTCATTTAACCCAGTATACACATAATTTATCTAAAATGAACTCAAATGGGTTGGTACATCAAACTGTTTTAAACACACAGCTTGGAAACTGTTTAGACCGGATCCTACCCGTATATTTCCGTGTCGTTTTTTAGTCTTGTTTTGTGTTAGGAATTGCTACCCCTACTTTTTGATGACATATATTTATGTGTTGTATGATATAAATAATATTATCTTATACTTTCAGGTAGGGGTGTTCACGGGGTGGTTGGCTCGAAATTAAGGGAAGAATATGACGAGGATGCTAATTCGGTTAAGAATTTAAGTGGATAAGCAAGTAAATTTCTACAAAAGTACCATTAGTCGCTGTATTTAGTTATTGCATTTGGTTTGATCATTATAGCCTTATAAGGGTACTTTGATTGTTTGATTTGCATTTTAAAGTGATCGTGTGATATTGAATCGTTATAGTCAGATAACCCACTCTAATATAAACTATTGCGGGAAATGCTAATTGTATGTGTACATGTTTCTGCCTTTTTCAGCTGTACTAATTAGAACTAAATATCACTTTTGCTGGTGTCAACTTGTTGACAAAATAAATGCGTAAGCGTATTTTTGATAATCAGTTTTGTTGCAAGCTAATATCAAGTTAATTATTCAAATTTGATCATGTGACCTTTAAGTAATTAGATAGTCATAGTAATTTATCGCAGCCTTAGAAACTGATTTTTTTTTACTTGAAATATACCTCGCCGTAGCAACTGGTAAATTTCATGGACAAATCATAGAGATACTCGCACAGCTTATTTGGAAAGATAAGTGCACAAGCGTCTTTAATAACCTTTATATTTAAATAATCATATTCAATTCCAAAATATATGCTTTATAACTTAAACTGAGGTTTTGCATGTTTAAAGTAGTGAAAGTTGATTGAGATATTGGCCTTACCTCGGTAAACCTCACTAAATGTGATGCTAACTTGTGTTCTTTGGCAACCAACGCCTATTGGGGCCAAGAACAAAAAAGCAATAATAAAACTGAGGCCAAAATGAGAAAGTTGTAACAAAATTGAAACGAAAAGAAAGTCTTACCTTTATTAACTTACGTGTGCCTCTGCGAGGATTTTCGATAATTGAACGAACTAGAGCTTGTGTATATAGTAGATATAAAAAAGTATTTCCCTGTTTATCAGAAATTCTAGTGTAAAGATTTTAAATCAGTGAGAAATTCAATATGCAATACCACTAGTAACAGAAGAACATCATAAGAATACCTTTTCTTCAAATAGCTCATCAATACTCAATGGAAACTCAACCAATCTGTGATTCTTTAGATACGCATATCTATTAAGAATGCACAAAACATGATATATGAATAAGCATGAAACTCGACCTAAAAGTAGGGTGTCTTGTTTTATGAAACAATGGAAATAGCTTGTGTTACATTACCGAATTCAATATAAAACATTTTGAAAATAAATATCTGATTACAGCAAGTTGACAATAATAATAAAGTACAATAAGAGCGTAAAAATCTTACTTTAGAGCAAATTCAAAAACTGCTTGAGGAGTTCCGTATCCGGCAGCCTTGCCTATAAAAAGAAATTTGTGAAATTTAGCTATTCCAAATCTCATACTTAATGGATACATGTTTTTATCTTTGACGGGTTAAGAAAAATATATAATTTGTGTGCACTTGGTCATATGCAGCTTGCAAATTTCATGGGTCGCTTCCACTGGTTAACATGCCCGAGAAAGGTACTCCCATATGGCTAAGAAATCATTTTCGACAATGAAGTTAGATTGTAAGTTTATAGGACATTAACTTTGTGAATTGGGCTGCAGGACCTATCAACTGGTTGGCTTTCAATGCGACCCTGGCCCTCTGTTTACATTAAAGAACTTCACTCTACCTGGATGGCTTCATGAATAAAAATGCCTCTTTGCTAGCTTAATATATCCTGTGTTAATTAACTGTTATATCTCAACATGTGTGTTAACTTCTAAGCGTGTCATGAATTATACATATAAGCTACCACCTACATTTGCATATCTTTCAGTTTGTGTACTAATCATAGCAGTTGCACTTCTTTTGGGCAAGCATCAATTAAGAATGTTGAAATCATAGCAGCTGCACTTTGTTTAAGGTATTACTTAACTCACCATCATCTAAAAAGGTGAAGATGGCTATGCACAACGGAAGTTTTGAGCAAGTATAAACTTATATTGTGGTGAAGTTAAGAAATGTTTATCTAACAATACAAGAGTAGCAATTACTAGCACTCTAGCTGAGTTGGTTTATACGAACGTGGTCTCTGATAGATATGGTTGGTAATATTTATTGAAATTTATCTACATGTGAAGAAATAAGTATATGCTCAAGTTTAAATGTGCGTCTTTTGGATGATGAGAAAGTACGATCTATTGTTGAATGTTGAGATACACGGAGAGATTACACTTCTCTCCACGTTTATTATAAGTGTTTGATTTCAGTGTTATAAGTGTTCATTTCTTTATTGAGAACTACTGAGATACAAGGAGAGATTGCAACTTTCAGGGGTGGGTTATTCGTTTAATAACTAATTTAATCCGCAATTTATGTTACTTAATCTATTACGAAGTGGACAAAATCATATTGTTTGCAACATTATTGATGCAATAAGGTTATTCTTAACCAAATCCAACAGTGCCTTAATCCGCAAGAAATAAGTATATGCTCAAGATAAAATAATGATGTTACGCTAAACAAGTGAAAAAAGAAAAAAACACAGAAAATGCGTATGGTAAATTTTTTTATTAGGATTAGTCTGCGAAAAAACATAATACTACTTTTTAGTCCAAGGCGGGACATACATGGCTATTTTGTTTTCTTGTGTGTAAATTTTTTTCACTAGTAAATACATTGTATGCTTTGGTCTTAGATTTATACATGATCATTATATTAACACAAATTAAATTATTATTATTACAATAATTTAGTTTTGGTATTCATACACAATGCATTAATATAATCCATTAACTACATATAAAAACTTTGCTTCGAATAAATAAATACACATACATTTAATACATACTGGCATTACTTTTTTCTTCGCATGTGAATTAAGACTAGTAAATACACGTCATTTGTCCGTCAGTATATACTTTATCGTCGCATGTAAATAAAGACTAGTAAATACATGTACATTTTTACATGAATATATAATTTTTGTTCACGTGTGAATAAACTTTCTTAACCAGTATAAACATGTACATTTATACATGCGCATAAACTTTTTTCTTCGCGTGTGAATAAACTTTCTTCACTACTAAATATTGATGTTTACTAGACGGTTATTTAACTTTTGTATGAATGTATCTTGATAAGTGTAAAATACACATATCTGTTAATACCAAAAATGACCCTAAATAACACAAAACAGACTAAAAATGGCAAAGATATGCTTGTTTTTGTGTTTTGTGTGTGCAGGTACGGATATATCAAAAATCACAAGAAAACCGTCAAAAACGGGCAAACACGGACACGAGGAACGGAAGAGCACAAAAGAAGCCGCCAGAGATGCAAAGCCAAAAGCAGGAAAAGTCAAAAAGTCAAAGCTGTGGTTTTATGCTGGAAGCACTCACAAAACTAGCACAAGCTGTCACATCAAAGGAATGACAGCTTGGCAATCCGTTTGTGCACATTCTTGATCCAAGGGCTCATATTGAAGATCTAATGATTGGTAGAGTGTACGGTTTGGATTAAAAGGAGCGTGGGAAGCAATGAAGCCCTAGAATGTTCTCTCAGCAGCTATAAAAGGCCTCACTATCACACACACACGATATCTAGTTTGTAGTAGTAGCTTAGTAGTTTTTAGCTTAAAAATTAGCTTATTGTAATTTCCTTTAAAATTCAGTTGTAACTTTCTTTTGATAATGTAATCAAGTTTTATTTTAATGAAATCTAGTTTTGCTCTTAAATAATCCGTCATAAGCACTTTTATTTTTCACTCATAAGTTTTCAATTTTTCTCAAATGTTAAGCTATTGATCTAATAAGCTCATATAAGCTCTTACTAGTTTCTAAGCTAGTAATTGAGTTTAATTTTACCTTAATCATACTTGTACCTAATAAATCAATTAAATACTCTGAACTTATTGGATTGTGGCTTATGGAAGGGGAGCTTATCATGGAAGAGCTCCCATGGACTTATACTAGCTTATCCATATGGTTAAGCTAGAGCTAGTAGCTGTTCTATTAAGCTTTTGTTAAGCTGAAGCTTAAAGTAAGTCTTCATTTAATTTCTTAAGTTCTACAATATTTAGTTAAATTTATGCTTAATAGTGTAGATTTGTTTAATAGCTTGGTCTAATTGCTTATTAGTGCTTATTTACCTTATTTCTAGCTTATCAAGTGTGTTTGTTTATCTGTTTTTAGCTTAAGTGTTTTAGACTTTAGTATTTCATAACTTGTCTATAAAAACCATAAAAAATCAAAAATATAGTAAGCATAGTAATAGATCTTTGATTTCTAGTAATCCAGTTGTTAGATCATGTTAGTTAAGTTTGTTTTAAGCTAAATACTATCTAGGATCAAAGGTTTTAAAGCTAGAATTCATTTTCAAAAGTTTTTTAAATCTGTCATAGACCTAGAGGAGTGTTTGGTTTTATGCAGTTTGACCTCTTAAAGTCAAACTGCATTGTGAACTTTGTTTAAGATAGTTGTGCAATCATTTTTAACTAGTTTAGAAAGAGTTTTCATAGGTCATAATTCAAATTTGAAAAAGATAGGGTTTAATATCATTGTCTCAGCACCAGGGGAATTTTCATAGTGATTTCACTTGTGAAAATTTTGAACCAAACCATACAAGGCTTGGTTCTTGCTTGTTTTGTGTTTGTACACACTCAACAAGAGTGTTAAGTGCAGGTTTAACCTCACTAGGTTACCCTGCACATTTGGTTTGGCTTTTGCCATTTGCATCAGCAGTACTAACAAGTAGTTAGTACTGCTGATCTTTTAGTCTCATTTAGGTTAGTAGTTGTAGGATTTAGGATCTTAATTTCAGTAAGCCTATAGATTAGATATAGTTCAAGATAGATTTAGTCTTAGTTTTCATTTACTAGCTTATTTGCATAGGTACATTTAGCTTAAAAGTCATTAATTAGCCAAAAAGCCAGAAACAGTAGTATTAGCTTAGTGATTTAGATTTTTGATTTTCTAGCTTATAGTATAGGTTTTTATGATTAAGTCTTGTAGTTTAAGTATCATTAGTCAAGTTTTCAAAAGGGTAGCTTATGTCTCAGCTTATTGAGCTTTTTAGCTTACTTAAATCTTGAGTTCTTATTGCTTTTTCTTGAGTTTGCAAATTTAATAATTAGATTCAGTTAGCATTAGTTGTTAGTAGGGATTCTAGCTTGTTAGAATTAGCTAATAGACATCTTAAGGATTCTAAAACAGTTTTTAGTTTAAAATTTGAGCTTAATTTGATC
>BQNB010087492.1:0-27907 GCA_026074375.1 Tanacetum coccineum
ATGATAACTGGCTAAATCGTCATCTAAGGATCATCCACATGAAACTCCTAAGAACTTCTGGGTTTCTTCTCATCAAATATAACTTGTAAATCAAAGACAAAAACAACTACACCTGCGTAAAATCAGCGGGATACTGATATATACAATGAAACTTTTAGGTTTAGACTCTATGAAAGCAGTAAAGATAGGATGAATGTGTTAATGTAATCGTGGGTTTCTGCAGGTTTTTAAGAAATTACAAATTTTGGAAATTGCATAAAATTATTTTTTCGAAAACAAGAAAAAAATTCAAATGTTCACAAGTCTGGAGACGTGACGCCGTCAGGAAAAATCCAGACGTCGTCTCCAGACACTGTGAAAATTTCACATTCGTTTTCTTGGAAAAATTTTCTGCACGCAATTCTATTAGTTATTTCCTATAGAAAATACTACAAAAAACCTGAGATCATATCACAATCATAGGACTCGAAACTGACACAAGACGCGAATTAATCTAAACAATTTATTTAATATATTTAAAATGGTTCTTATAAACCGAACATTTTCCTTTACACTTATTCGATGCAAAATACCTTTGATTGTAATTAAGACGAAGTTAAAAACAAAACAAAGCATGATCACATATAATTCAAACATAATAAAACAAACAATAAAGAATAAAACACACGACACTCCTAAAATGCGAGAAAATAAAAGATTGGGTTGCCTCCTAAAAAGCACTTGTTTTTGTTTGAGTCACGAGCCTGACTCTACCCTTATTTAACAGTTAAAAGGGGAGGTTCCCCTACACTTGAGGTCATGTGTGGGTGATAGTAACGGTACACACCATTATGGTATGAAAGAGCCTTATGTTGAAAAAGTAATTGAAATATATGCTCTAAATGTTATGAATCTTTAATCGTAACCTTCCATAGTTCTTTTGGCCTAATGGGTAAACTAAGTCCTTCGCCTAAGAAATCATCTTCTATCATCTCTAATTTCGAAAAATCAACACCTAGGGATCCACCATGTCCTAATAAACCTGGTTTAAATCCATAATGTTTTTTGGGGTCGCCTAAACTTAGGTGATAGTATGCCACGTGGGGTGAAGGTAGTATATGAATGGTCAATTGGTCTACTATCTTCATCCTAAAACTACCCGGACTATATGGATTGATGGGTGGGTCGGTTCCTCTTTTGTCTCCTAGATTTACATCTAAGGGTAAAAATTTGGGTAAAAGTTGAGGCTCCAGTTCATTAACACTAGGAATTTCCCTATTACTAAGAGAAATGTTGTGATTAGTCAAACCTAGATCCTCTAGTTTTGTTTGGTCCAAAGGTTCTACTTCCATACGGGTTCCAGAAGTCTCTTCTATTTCTTCCGAGTAGGCCACAGGCGGTATATACTCCTCAAATGATAGTAGGACTTGTGGGGTACTTTATGGGCTTAGATTTTCTACTTTATCTACCATCTTATCTAGATTACCTATAAGCTCATCGTATGCATTGGTAGAATCTAAAAATGACATACACCTAGGCACCTTAACCATAACCATCTCACATTCTAAATCCTTCTTATATGTTTCCCTAGGCTGTGACTTAGGAAATTCTATCATATCATCCAACTTATGGGTCATTGCTAAGGATCTTTTCTCACAATTTTGGTGCATTTGGTCACTTTCCCCAAGGTTTTCCCTATAAAAAGTTTCTTCCAAAATTGATAAGATCTTAAAGGAGGTTCATTGGTCTCACTATCTGGTGCAAAAGGATAACCTTTTTTCAAAGTTTCAGCTAACCATATTAATTTATCTAAATTAGAAAAACTATAACTATACATTTTAAACGAAAACTTTATTTACAATATAAACAAGAGGGTTTTTATGATTAAAAGGAACAAAGAAAAGATAGACTACGAGAAAGCTAATTAATAGAAAATAAAATCTCACTTGATAGGAATCAAGCGAGTAGACCTAAGCTAGATAAAATTTAAAACCTAACTATTGCCCGACAGCGGCGCCAAAAACTTGATGCGGTTTTTGTGAACTCGCAAAGAGTTTTATAACTTCCTACGCATAGCACCTAACCGTTGTAGTGTAGTAAGGTAAGACTCGGGAGGTTGTTATCATTCTCTAAGGGAATAGGCCGGGAAGGCGCAAACAGAATATTATAGAGGTCTAAGTGTTTAGAGAAGATTATTTTTGGTATTTTTATATTTTATAGAAAGCAAGTGAAATTCTGGTTTAAGAGGTTTGGTTTGGTTTTAGCTAATTAAGCTAAATATAAATCTAAACTACTTTGGTAAAAAGTCTATGGGTAAACAAACGTATTTACTTAATCATGTACTACTCCTCAGTTTGCTTCTCATAATCCTATTGCTTTGTCACACTTGTGATGATCTGTATAAGTATTTCCTAGGTCAGGAACAGATTACACGAATCCACCGTCTATGTAATATTCTGTTTGGGCAACACACAGGTAATGTAGTATGAAGACAATTACAAGGCCCCTAAGAGTACATCACATGCATTGAAACACTTAAAAGGGATCAACCATATTAGGGGTAAGGTAGTATGAAGACTGTTACCGATGGTATCCTTTCTACACACTAGCGTTTCCCTAGAAGTCTATGCCAATTTAATATTTTATGGCTAGTTTTATAAAGCCTAACGCGCACATTCATCACAAAAATCAATATTATATGGATCCATAAACTAAGTTTAATATAATCATAAGTAAATACTAATGGATCAAGCCTAGCATGTTAAAAGGAAGCAAAGAACAAGAATCAATTAAACAACACATAGACATATTGAATGATAAAAGATAGAAGACTTCACCTGATTAAAACATGTGTTTAAGGCTGATACAATTTGGTTTTGACACCCTAAAACGACCTAACCAACTGCTATAATCGACTTTTGATAATAGGGTTTGGTTCCCAAAAGTTAGACACTTAAAACCCTAAAACGAGTTTGTATATATAGGAAAACGGGCGCGACGGTGTCGCGTTATAATCCTGACGCCGTTGCCAAAGTTCTGACATCGTCCTTTGTATGTCCTGACGCTGTCACATATAATTGTGACGTTGTCTCCAGCCACTATACGCATTTTCTTCAAGAGATTTGGTATAGAGTTGTAATATTGTCCATTTCTTTTCCAAATGATCCCAAGTCACGTGTATTTTCTCCAAAAGCCATCCAAGTGCTAAAAGCATAAAAAGGAACGATTAAGTACATAATTTCAGCATATTTGCATGATTTAGGGGGTTAAATGACCCTAAAAAAGTGTATAAAATGACACCTTGTCATTTTATCACGTAGCTTGCCACCGGCCGATTGATCAATGGTTCTCCTTGTGGCGGGTTTGACATGGTCATAAAAGATTTAGATTTGGAGCCAAAGATCAATGCCATGATGATGGACTTTTTAGAGTAAATCCTTGAAATGAGTCCATGCTTTGGAAAGAGATTCACCTTGGTGTTGTTGGAACATCAAGATGTCATTTCAGAGTTTAGCAGTCCTTCTTGATGGAAAGAATTGAGCAAGGAAACGGGTATTGAGATCCTCCCAAATGGAGATGGATCTCGCAGGAAGACGTTCAAGCCAATTGTTAGCTTGATCGTGAAAGGAAAATTAAAATAAACGCGGAATTTTAAGAAAATCCTTTCCTAATTTTCAACATTAATGTCAAGAGAGTCTACAATTTTAAGAAAATCCTTAAGGTGTTGATTTGGATCCTCAGACCAAAGTTCGTGGAATGAGCATACGTTCTGCACCAACCGATGGTGTCAGATCGGAGAGACACCACATTGTTCCCATCAGGGAGCTTAATGGTGTTATGATAGACCTCGTGGCTAGGTTGGGAATAATCTCCTAAAGTATGGATAGGATTTTCAACTCCTATGGTGGTTAGCAAAAAAGAAGGTTTACAAAACAAAGGGAACAAAGAAAAGATAGACTACGAGAAAGCTAATTAAAAAAAATCTCACTTGATAGGAATCTTATGAGTAGACCTAAGCTAAATAGAATTCGAAACCTAGACTATTCCTCGGCAGTAGCGCCAAAAACTTGATGCGGGTTTTGCAAACTTACAAAAGTTTCACAATCCCCTAGCAGAGTACCTAATCGTTAAAACAATAATCAAAGAGCTTTCATTGGAAGAACATGGAGTGATAGCGATGAAGATAAAGAAGAAAAGACTAAAGACGAAACTTGTCTTGTAGCTCAAACGTCTAATGAGATATGCTTGGGAATAAACTTGGAGCCGCCGACGAGCGTGAAATTAAAGAGATAGTGGAAGCCACCAAAGACAATGACATGTAATCGAGAAGCTATTCTCTATATACAAAGCGTACAACGGAAGCAACTGTTATTTCTCAGAAAGTACTTTGCGTGTGTACATCCATAGGCAAAGGTAATATTGTCTCAAGACTCCCTAATTATTGAGAAAATGATAAGCATTTAAGATATTTTAAATTTTAACTTGCTAAGAAGCGTTGGTCAAATATTGCGTGGATTAATAAGTGCAAAGAAATATATACCGAACATGATAGTGAACTAATTAAAGATGAAAAGAAGTCATTTAGATGACATTAGAAAAAGAGTATTATATGTGATGACGACTAGGAAATACAGCCGAAGATAAAATATCTTGCAACCTTAGACCAAAATTCGACTTTATGGCATAGTAGAATAGGTCATGCAATACATCAATTAATTCAATCTACTAGTGTCTAAGAGGATTAGTTAGAAATCTAAATCTACTTTCTAAGCTTTAAATTCGCCGATATTCTTTGTGACAACTAAGCAAAATTAACAAGCAAACTCATGCAGTCAACCAAACCAAAAATATAAGCTCGACGACTATATTGCTTAAACTATACAAATGGACTTATTCGGTGACCCTTATCCGCCATACAAAGTTATGGATGAAATCGTTATAACCTCAGTAATGTATTGATAGACTATTCTCGATTTATTAATGGACTAAGAATTTTTTAGGAATTAAAACGAAGCTTTGAAAAATTCGAATTATTTAGTAAAAAGATTCAAAACCAAATTAAGATTTTCCATAGTGTACAATTAGAACGATCATGGTCGGGAATTGATAATGAAAGTTACAATTCGTAAAGGTATTGTTATCTCCAATGGGTTTATCTCACAATTTCTTTCTACGCTCCTCTAACTCGCACAATCAAATAGGGTAGTAGAAAGAAAGAATTGCACTCTACAAGAAATGAGTAGGACTATGTTAAATGAATAACCCGTTCCACAAAATTTTTGGTGTAACGCGGTCGATACATCAACCTATATAATTAATAGAATTTCCATTAGACGTATTTCAGGAAAACCCCATAGCATTGTTTAAAGGTAGAAAAATCTAACCTTAACACTATTTCAAAGTATTATAAGCAAATGATTCGCATTCGAATCTACAGAAATATACCTCACCAAGTTTGCACCAAAGTCGTACGACGGTGTCCTATCTAGGATATTCGCAAAATAAGTAAAGCTTAATATTCCTCATAACAAAAAAACAATAACGGTCATAAATTCCTAAAGTAGACATTCGATGAAACTCCTCCCCCGCCTAAAACATCACATTTGGAGGATGATGATTTAGTCAAAGAAGAAGCTATTAAGGTTAATAAAACAAGACCCTTAGGTAATGATGTCAAAGATAAATCTTTAGAATATAATAAAATCATAAACATTAAAGATCTAAAGTCCATCCCCTAGACACAATGTTATTGGTAACATAAATACCAAAAACTCTTAATCACAACTCAAGGACAAAAGTTAATTTTACATTTGAGCTTCCTTCCAACCTGAGAACCTAAATTATAAAATGAAGCGTATAAAAGATTAAAGTTGGTAATTGCTATTGCAAGAAGAAGTAAACCAATTCATCACAATTGACGTTTGAACTAGTCAAATCCTAATGATATACCATTAGTAGTGAACTAAATGGGTAATAAGAAATAAGCTTGACGAAAATGGTGTCATGTCTAGAAATAAAGCTAGGCTAGTTATCGACTCAAGGTTATAATCAACAAGAAGGAAATTGATTAATGACGAAACATAGCACCCGGAGCTTATATTAGAATCCATAAGAATATTATTAGCTTATGCATGCGTACTAGACTTCAAAATATTTCAAATGGATGTAAAGAGTGCATTCTAAAATGGTTTTATAAATGAGGAGGTTTACGTGGTACAACCTCTAGGATTCATCGACTTGCAAAACCTAACCCATGATTTAATTGACTTAAGAAAGCGCTTTAACGGATTTAAACAAGCTCATAAAGCTTGGTAGCATGTGAATTCAAAGCCTTTCTTATTAAAACAGATTTAAACCATGGGAAAGGTAGTATAACTCACACTTTGACTAAAAAGAAAAACTCCAACCTTATTATTTGTCCACATATATGTCGACGACAATCTATTCGAGCTCAACTTGTCAAGAATTTGTGTTGATGATTTTGCCAAGATCCATGCACGATAGAGTTTGAAATGAGTAAGAGACGAAACACTAAACGTTTTTCTTAAGGATTAACAAATAACACAATTAGAAAGAGTATATTTTTCAACTCAATTCAAAATATATAAAGAAAATGCATAAGAAAAGTATGGATTAGAAGACTCTAAAAAACCTATGAAAACTCCTATGTCTACAGAAACAAAACTTACGAAAGATGAAGAAGGTGAGTCCGTAGATAATACTAAATATAGAGGTATGATAGGTAGCTTATTTTACTTAACGGCAAGCATGCCTGATATCATGTTTACCATTTACCTTTGTGCACACTTCCAAGAGGATCCTAAAACCTCTCATCTTAAAGCGGTCAAACGTATCTTTCGATACATTAAAGGCACTACGCGCTTAAGATTCTGGTATGTCCAACATAGAAACCGTAGTATATGCCGACTCTGATCATGCGGGAGATTATGTTGACCGTAAAATCACTAGCGGTATTTGTACATTTATGGGATGTTGTTTAACATCTTGGTTTTCGAAGAAGTAAACCGCTCTTGCTATATCCACTACCGAAGTCAAATACGTAAGCGCCAGAAAGGCATGCCAACAAGCACTATAGATGAAACAAGCTCTCGTTGATTATGTCATTAGTTTAGATGATATTCCTATAATGTGTTATAACAAATGAGCTATAGACTTAAGTAAAAAGTCCGTTCAACACTCTCATACAAAACACAATGAAATTCGTCACCATTTTCTTCGTGACAATGTTTAAAATGGAAATATTTCCATAGAAAAAGTTTCATCGGAAGATAATATTGCCGACATTCTAACCAAACCCCTTAAACGTGAGCTATTCAATTACTTACGTCTAGGTCTAGGAATGATTGAACAAATTGGACTAAATTCTATTAAGTAACTATATTAACGACAAATATAATAAGAACAAACTCAAAAAGTAACTGATGCAGTCGTCTGTAAGGACTTCTACATGAAGTTTTTACAACTCCACTAGGTAGATTCCTAACCTGGAGTAGTAAGAATAGAGTCCAAGACTACAGGGGTTGATAGCTTCTCAGAGGAATAAGCTTGTGCGGAAGGCTTTGACCACTGTCTAACGAGAATTCTAGGGGATGTTGAGTGAAGATTATTTTATGTTTTATAGAAGCAGTTAAATCTATGGTTTCAGATGTTTGTTTAACTATTGTCTACAACTATATTAATATCTTCATCTGACTGGTGGCTAACTTTAATAATGAATGTATTTACTTAATCATGCATTACTAATCAGATTGCTTCTTCTAATCCTGTTACCTTGTCACACTTGTGATGATCTGTGTAAGTATTTCGCAGAGAGGTCTTTATCGAATTACACTAACCCGCCATCAATTTAATATTTCGATATGCAACACACAATAAGGTAGTATGAAGACTATTACAGGCCCCTAAGTGTACTAATTAAAAGCGGTGACAACTAGCGTTATAAGGAAGGATCAACCAGATAAGGTGGTTAAAGTGATAGGAAGAGACAGTTACTACGATGGATCCTTTCTACGCCACTCGCGTTTCCTAGACGTGCTACGAACGCTACAAAGCAAAACTGGTTTTCTAAATCCTAAACGCGCTCATCATCAACAAGAAGCAACATAATAGGATCCTACATCCGACTTTCATGTACGCATAAGCGCAAATACCAAAGGCAATGGTTTTCTCCAGTTAGCCTCGGCATGATTATCGAAAACAAGAAGATAAATCAATCACACAACACATAGACATATTGAATGGTTAACGATCTAATAACCTTACTCTAATTAACACATGGATTCCAAGGAGTAGTACAAAGGGTTTTGAGCCCCTAAAAATGACCAATAAGCTGCAACAAAGCTAGGTTTCGTCTCCCGTAAAAGTTAAACAAAGTTTACATAAAATAAAACCTAATGATCGGTTTGTATATATAAAGATAACTCAGCGATGACTAAGCTTGACACCTAGACTGCCGGTGCCACGTAGATATGGATTCTAGATCCACATTAAGTCAGGGCACGCACCTGACGCCTGTGTATAACGCAGAGTCCCGTCACCATGAATGTCATGACAAAGCCGGTGATTATATGGTTTTGCGAACCGTCTCCAGGCTCTGAATTAATAATTTCTTCATGTTCTTGTGTAAGTCGAAGTCCTTGTCCGTTATTACTCTAAATGAGCCTAAGTCACGTGTATTTCCCCTCCAAATGCCATCCAAATTAAAAACCAGAAAACAAATAATTAAGCAACATATATCTAGGCATCTTTCGCATGATTCTTTACAGGGGTTCTAAATTGACCCTAAAATGAGTATATAAAATGACACCATCATCAAATACCCCACCAACACCTGGATTTGCTTGTCCTCAAACGAATGGGCCATTTCTAACCCTAGACATAGAGTATTATGGGTTCATTTTAAACTACTCTTTAAAAGTAATTTTACACACAACCTTCAGACCCTCGTAATTAAAAGCAAACGAAAAAAAATACTCTAGCACCTCACAAATAAGTGTTTGGTATTCTTCTTTCACTCTGGTGTATAATAAGTTTATAACAGAATAGGGAAACGAAAAAATCAACACTCATTCATAGCATACAAATCTACCAAAGTGCTTGGTAAAGGATTCAAACCGTCCACCGCAGGCACAAGCCCTTAACAATAACTATCATAAAGGTCTTTTAAAGGGTTGTGGTTGTAGTCGTAAGTTAACATTTAAAGGAAACGAAATGATGGGATACAATTTGGTGGCGAACGTATTGGGATGAATTTGGAGTGGAAGGGATAGCTAATTATTTATAAGAATACACGTTGGTTGGTGCTAAAGCTAAAGACTCAACAAACTATACCAAACCACTACTCATCTCTTTCCTATATCTTTTCTTGACTCTATGATAAACCCATAAACATAAGCACATGGCAGCCCGAAACCTTTATTACCTTTTTTAAAAATACATTTGTTATTCATACACCTTTGCCCTGCCATTGGCGATTAAACATATAATAGAATCATGGGGTTTATATATACACCCCAACACTTAACATTTACATACACGATTATTTTACAATCTCACTAATGACTCGATTGAGATTAATCAACATAACCTGGAGCATTATTGCAGATCTATCGGGTACAAAAATTACTTATCCTCCTCATCTCTTATCATAAGATGAATACAGCCAGAATCCAATCGTAACCCAAAACAGTATTTACAAGGATAAGGACTTAGCAACCGTGTACTCAATAATTAACTTGGGTTAAAACAATAATGTACTAAAACGTGAGTACATACAGCGTAGACTAAGGAAATTTGGGTGTCACGATTGGTTTAAAGGTGGGCAATGCCTTCATTAATAGTTCGCTTAAACTCGAAAATTACGAGAACCATAAAAAGGATAGGCTCCGGAGGATTACTATACGGGTACGCCACACTAAAAAATAAGATGTCACCTGGCAAGGGTGTCTGATAGTTATATGATCGGTGTGACCATCAAAAACCAAACAATTACAATGTATAAAACATGGGTTAATCATAGTGCCATCTTATCTAGCAAAATCCTAATACTCACTATGCGGTATCTCTGGAATGCACTTACAAAAACAAGTTTCTAGAATTTAATATACAACCGGTACACTTTATCTAATTTAAAACCGATACCTAATGCTCCAGACAGGAGGCGACTAAGACCATACGTAACACATCCTCTGACATAATAGACCATATGACTGCATTCAAACCTTAACCTCGAGAAAGCTAAAAGGTAATAAACTATATTGGGTACCATATAATGATCCCCCGAATCCTAAAGATTCTAAATTAGTACCGCACAGTTTTAGGGTGAATTTTTTGAAGGGTTTTGTGCTAGTCATTATGATACACATTCCTATCCATTAGACCTCTTATTACGCGTTTTCTCGATAGTATGATGGTCATAAAAAAAAATGTTTTTTTATTTAAATTTTGGTCAAAATTACCATTTTATTCTATGTATTTGATATATGTACCTATTAATTAAGGAACAAAATAAATGAAAAAGAAGGAATATTTACTAAGGCTTAATAACCCCCTACACTTACAGTTGAACATTGACCCTATGTTCTATAGAAGTACCCCTAAAAACGAACAAAAAAGGTGAAAAACAACTATACTCCCCTGTGTTTGCTCAATAATGGAAAGAAACATGCGATAACTGGTTAAATCGTCCTTCAAAGTCGACAATGAAAACTCCAAAGATCTTCCAGAGCTTATTCTTGATCAAATATATACCTGTAATCCAAAAGACAAAGGACAACTATACCAACATAAAATAACGGCGGGAATAGATAAATATACAATGAGAGTTTAGGGTTTTGACTCTATGAAAGCAGTAAGATATGAATAAGTTAAAGATATAATTATAGGTTTTTTGCAGGTTTACAAAAAAATTATAAATTTTAAATATTACACATTTTTTTTTCAAAAATACTTGAAATTTTTTGAATTTTTACATAGCTGGAGACGCGACGCCGTCAGGATAAATCCTGACGCCGTCTCCATTGTCTGTGAAAAATCCTTCTCCGTTTTTAATGAGAAATTTCCTGCACGCAATTTTATTAGGAAAATCTGAAGAAAGCACTGCATAAAAACCTGGAATTAATCATAACAATCATATGACTCGACACTGACGCGAATTAATCTAAACAATTTATTTTAAATGTTTGAATTGGGTTCTTAAAAACCGGATATTTCCCCTATACTTATTTTGTTGCAAAATACCTTTGATTGCAAATAAGATGAAGTTATAAACAAACAAAGCATGATTACAAATAATTCAAACATAATAAAACAAATAATAAAAAATTAAAACACAAGCACTCCTAAATACGGGAAAGATAAATATTGGGTGGCCTCCCAAAAAGCGCTTTTTTATTTACGAGTCTTGTAGCTAGACTCGAAGCCACACGTCCTTACGTGACTTCTCTTTCATCATCCATTCTAGTTGCATATTCGGGTCCAAGCTCTAGGCACTCTTTGTAAAATCCTAGTATTTTGAGTTCATTACGTACTCCACTACCACTCTCTTGTTCTCATCGTTTCTAAGGTAGACCGATTTGTGTGCCTTTTTCCAACCTGATAATGAGTTGTATTGTTCTATCTATGACCATTTTATATGTAAGCTCATCGGTCCCGTAGTGAACCAGAGTTGACGAACATTTAAACAACAATTCCACTTTCCTTCGGGTAGTGGTCTATGAGTCAGTATTGGATAACTTTCCAATAAAAGGCCTCCCTAGCACTACTTGTGACAACCTAGGGTCTATGATTGAACTAATATCCTCGACAATCATGAAGTCTATGATATAGGTGAAGTTTCCTATAAAAACATGCATCCCTTTAATCCTTCCAGTGAAATTGCTAACTCCTATATCCAAATTTTCCATAGGGTCGAGTTTTCTCTTCATGATCCAATTATACATTATTCGGGTCCTGATATTTAGAGGGGAGTTAGGGTCAATGTAGGCTTCTTCCATATGCACATGTCCAATGTTGCATGGTATCTTGAGGTTTGATGGGCATCCTTTCATGATGATAGGGTTCCTTAGAAATATAGAAGGGATTGGACCACACATAAGATACTTGTGATATGCTAGTTCGCTCCTAGTTGGGAATATGTCAAAATACTCTACTTCTTGTTCTCCAAATTCGGGTTCCTCCTTATAAGAATCTTCATTTGTCTTGACTATCTTAATAAACATTACGTCGCCGTCATCCCCCTTTGTGCAAACAAGTTCGTGTATGGAGGATGGGGAACCAACCCGAGCGATCGAAAATGAATTAAGTTTGAGGACTTTTTTGGTAATGAATAAAATTGATAGATCGGGTGGTACAGAAGGGTTGACATGGATATTTTTGGGGCTGTCCTTCTCTTCTTCCTCGTTCTCTTTTGGTTTGTCATTGTGAGACTCACCAGTTGCTAGGGTGGAATTAGGACGGGCGTTGATCCGAACCCATGATATGGGTTGACATTGCCGGGCGCTATTAGTTAGGTAAGAACTAGTAGACTAGAACTGGAGAAGTATCCAGTTTTCAGGTTCTTACCAACTCGCTAGGTATGTGCCCCTGTTCGATCGGATGATGGCCTCAATACGTTGTTGATCTTTTAGGATCATCTCGCATTGTTGATGTTTGAAATCGGCTTCAAACTTAGACAGTCTAGTGTCTTGAGATGCCATGAAATTGGATAACAATCCTTCAAGATTTGATTGATTGTTAAAGCTTCGAGGATTGTTGTTGAAAATGGTTCGGGATCAGACTGTTGGATTAGAACCGGTTAGGTGGGTTTGAAAAATTATTTTGGGAATTTTAGGGTTGTTTTCACCTAAGGTTTGGGTGACTTTTCCCATGCGACTTGTAGTTTCCACCAAGATTGTGGTTTTGCTTCGGTTGCTTAAAAAAGTGAACACTTTAAGTTAACTTCCCCTTCGTCGTACGTGAGGATGCATATTCAATAAAGGCTTGTTCGGGATCTTCCATGCAATACTAAGTATCGTGGGGACCACTGTAGATCTCACATGGGGTAGTGATTATGTTCACTTGAGTATTGGACTTGATTCTCGAGCTCGATACGGGTGCGTCGGTCAGATTTACTTCGTAACATCTTTGAGCAAAGTGAAGTGCCTTGACCGACTTAGCGAAATCCCTTGGGTCGTTCCAACTTTAGTTTTCATAGAGGGTGAGGTCCTCTAATAATGCCTAGGATTCTTTGGCTTTTCGGTCACGAAGCTTACCACATGCCGATTGGTCAATGGTTCATCTTGTGACGGGATGGACATGGTCATAAAAGATTTGTACATGAAGCTACAGTTCAATGCCATAATGAGGGACTTTTTCTGTAGTCATGTCCATTGAAACACAGTCCGCCATGCTCAGATAGAGATCTTAAGATGAAATTGAAACACAGGAAATCATTGCCGGAGTTTTGCAGTCCTTCCCCAGGTGGAAAGAATTGAGCCAAGGGAAACGAGTTAGTAAGAATCCTCCATGTGGTGATGGATCCTGCTAGAAGACGTTCATGCCAGTTGCTAGCTTAATCGCGAAGGGAAAATTGAAATAAACGCAGGCGCATTCTTTCTCTGTTTTCACCATCAAGGTCAAGTGAGTCCACAAGTTTTAGAAAATCCTTGAGGTGTTGGTTTGGCCGACTCTCCCCATCCCGACGAATCTGGAACGAGCTTTCCATTTTGCACTCCATACCGGATGGTTCGGATCGAAGAGTACCAAGTTGTTCCCGACGGGGAGCTCGATGTAATTCTTGTACCCACATGGCTAGGTATGGGAGTAACCTAAAGAGTGCGGATATAATTTCTCGTCTCCATGGAGGTATGATGAGAATGGGTTACAAAAACACTTAACACAAAAAAGATAACTATAAAAGCTAATATACGAAATTAAAGTCTTACTTGAAAGGATTCAAGTGAGTAGAACTAAGTTAAACTATGATCAAAACCTAACTATTCCCTGGCAGTGGCGCCAAAAACTTGATGTGGTCGTCGTAGGACTTCTACACGAAGTTTTACAACTCCCTAGGCAGAGTACCTAACTGTTGTAGTAGTATTATAGGCAAGACTCGGGGGTTGTTATCGTTCTTTAAGGGAATAGGTTGAGAAGGCTTGACTACGGTCTAACAGAATTCTAGAGGTTGAGGGAAGATTATTTTTTTTATTTTTATGTTATATAGAAAGTAGGTAAATTTATGATTTGAGAGGTTGGTTTGTTTAACTATTGTCTAAACTAATTAATATTTAATCTACTGGTGATAACTTTATGATAATTGAATGTATTTACTTAATCATGCATTACTAATCAAATTGCTTCTCTTAATCATGCTGCCTTGTCACACTTGTGATGATCTGTGTATATATTTCCTAGGTCATGAACGGATTACACGAACCCACCGTCTATTTAATATTCTGTTAGGGTAACGCATAAGTAAGGTAGTATGAAGACTATTACAAGGCCCCTAAGAGTATATTAAACGCGTGTGAAATACCTTAAGAGGGATCAACCATATAAGGGGTAAGGTAGTATGAAGACTGTTACCCGATGGTATCCTTTCTACGCACTCGCGTTTCCCTAGACGTGTCTACAGCGATACAAACAAAAGCTGGTTTTCTAAAGCCTAACGCGCCCATTCATCAACAAGAAGCAACATCAAAAGGATCTACAACCTAAGTTTCACGCAATCATAGATAAATACAAAGGAGGGTTTAGCCTCACATGTTATAAATAAAGCAAGAAGATAAATTTATCAAACAACACATAGACATATTGAATGATTAAAGATAAATAACCTTACTTGATTAAAACATGGATTCAAGGTAGTACAATAAGGTTTTGAGGCCCTAAAAAACGACCTATAAATCTCCTAAAACAACTAGGGTTATACAAAATTATCCCAAAGTTACACAATAAAACCTTAAAAATGGATTTATATTTATAGAGTCGTCGACGCGACGGCGTCGCTTTGTGCTCCTGACGCCGTATCCACGTAGACGATCCTAGATCCTCTTAATTCGGCCACGTCCTGACGCCGTCACCATAATCCTGACGCCGTCACTAGATTGATCACGACGGTGTGGCTTTATGCTTGCGACGTCGTCTCTATCTACTGTTTGCAAAAGTCATCATGAGATTTGGTGTAGGTCCGTAATCTTGTCTATTTCTTCTCCAAATGAACCCAAGTCACGTGTATTTCCTCCAAAATCCATTCAAGTGCTAAAAACCTAAAACAAACAATTAAGCATATAATCTGGGCATATTTGCATGATTTAGGGGGTTAAATAACCCCAAAATAGTGTATAAAATGACACATCATCAAATACCCTTACACTTGGGACTTGCTTGTCCTCAAGCAAATATGCTTTTCTACCTAGACAATAGCAATATGAGGGTCATTTTACCTACTCTTTAAAAGTATTTTACAGCACAACCTTCTAGACCTCGTAATTAAAAGCACGAAAAGTATATACTAGCAACTCACATAAGTGTTTGGGATTCTCTCTTTCTCTCAGGTGTATAATAAATTATAACATAAAGGGGAAACGGAAAATCAACACTCATTA
This sequence comes from Tanacetum coccineum, assembly GCA_026074375.1. Taxonomy (NCBI): domain Eukaryota; kingdom Viridiplantae; phylum Streptophyta; class Magnoliopsida; order Asterales; family Asteraceae; genus Tanacetum; species Tanacetum coccineum. Next base: position 15,585 of record BQNB010087492.1, read on the forward strand.
CCTGTCATAGCATATAAATTACTATAGGCTTGGTAAAGGATCAAACCTCCACCGCTAGGCGCAAGCATTATTCATTACTATCCAAGAGGTCTTTTAAAGGGTTGTGGGGTGTAGGTGTAAGATAACATTAATGGAAACGGAAACGGATGGGATACATTTAGGTGGTGCCTTTTTTGGTGAATTTGGAGTTGAAGGGTTAGCTAATTATTTATAAGAATACACGTTGGTTTGGTTGCTAAGCCAAAGAATCGGACAAATGATGCAAACTCCACAAAACTCTACACCAATCTCTTTCTTTTTCTTTTCTCGACTTTAATATAAACATAAACATAAGCAAATGGCAGCCAGTACATTTTAACTCTTTTTTATATACATTGTTTTTTGTATATTTTTGCCATGCCATTGCTTAAACATATAATACATCATGGGGGTTTATAGATACACCCCTACACTTGAAATTTTACATACTCGATTACTAAAAAAGTATTCTCTATGTTATATGCACCATGGTTCTAAACTTGTGACCAGAAAATTCATGGTGGGGATTGTCAGTCCCGATAGATCTATCAACAAACACTCGCGTCACTTACATAGCAATTAGACGGTCATGTATATTGTGGGACTTAATTGGCAATAGTGGTAAAACTTAGGCATAATATTCTAGGCAGTAATCTGGTAGCATACAGTTTAAACAAAACACTTGTTGTCCATAGTATACTCAAGCATGTAACTTCCACACGCTAGAGTTTAGAAAAACAAGGAGATAGAAATGGGGGGCTATGATACCTCAAAAAGTATTGAAAGGTAATTGTTATGTATTAAAATATCATGAGTTGTAAAGAGCTTGTTTTTCCCTCTTTTTTGGGGTTTATAAAACATTGAAAAGATTGAAATGAGAGACTATGAACTCAATATAGTCTTTGAAAAGTAATCAAATTGTTATAAATTAAACGAGTATGGTAAAAGAGTGTGTAAGAAACATGTATCCCCTCGCGGGTTTATAAGCGTGTAAATAAGTAAAAGCGACAGGCTATGTATACTCAATTAGGAGTGAAGTGATGAATAATCAGGTAAATGGCTAGAAAAAATGATATCACGGAAATATCGAAAGCAATAAAGTAAAAAATATGGGTCGTATAAGTACCAAGTACTTTATATTAATAACATTGAATATAAATCTTTATAGTTGATATATTGTAACTTATCGTTAGGGCTATCATAATTAATGTGGGTCATGACATGACGTTCGATGGTGTGTACGGATACTTCTTTTTAATTCGTAAATCCAACAACATCGGTCGAGATAGCCTTCCGAAGTTGGTTGGCTCTTTTATTTGCTTTATCCCACACAAGGGCGACACACAAAACACACAGTACCCTACACTTATTTATACTTGTCATTATGAAACTCCTAGTATTTATGCACTTTGATAACCTCTCATTTTTCTTATACAGCATAATCACGATAATGTTTTTAGTAAAAATAATATTATAAAGTGAAAACGTTTATAAATATACTTTCGTTAAAAAATGACATAATTTGGTGTTTAAGCACGTTGCTCGCGTTTCTTACGTCCAACGACTTGTTTAGTAAGTCTGTGTGATCAAAATATTACAATTTTTCAAGTTATTTTTAAGATTCGCGATGAATAGTAAAATTACTGTTTCATGACCAGCTGTGTTTGTCGTTTTTAGGCTTTAATTAGCGTAAACTTTGTTAATGTATAAATTAACTTATTCGTTTTAATCCCGATTTTAGTGATTCCTTCGAGTACGTTTTTGTTATTAAAAGAGGTATTATATTTTATAAAGTTGGGTCCGCTGATGAATAGTAAATTTTTATAAAAATAGTTTTATAAAAGTATTAACTATCGTAAACTTGTAAATGGCGTATCTTCTTCGTTATTAATCGGTTTTTCGAGTTCTTTATGACCCATCGATCCTTGTGACATGTAGTATTTTATAAAATCATAAAACATATATGTATTTTTCGAATTACAAAACAGCCCCTAAGATATTTATTTCCAAAATGTGTTTAAAACTTGTTTTATGTATTAATTAGTTTAGTAGTTTACTTTAAAAAAACTAATAACCATATTTTACATATGTGGTACTTATAATAAAGTCCAATATCATCCCTAGTCCTTGTAAATTCATTGCAACAAGTTCAACCCTTTTACTTTCATTACTTTCATTTGTAATTATATTAAGTAACATCAAAAACCCTAATTTTTATATAAACATGTTTATACTTAAACCATAAGTTAACATCTTTATAGATCTATTTTTCCATGATATTTATAACATTAGGACATGAGAATAAGTGTATAAATTGATAAACTCAAATAAAAACTCATTTTACATATTTGAAAGTCATTAGTGGTGATTTAGCCGTAAATAACATATAACACATAAAATCATAAGAAATAAAAGTATAAAGGTATTAGGAAAACCTTAGTGATGATGTAAGAGATGAGAAATAAGTTCTAAACCCGTGTTTAGATTCAAAACCAAGCTTTCAAGCTTATAACCCTAGATTAGGTTTCCAAAACCCTAATCTTTACTTTTTCTTCCGTAAAATTTGCAAATGGTGATCCATGGATTGGAATATGACTTAATACATCTTAGGATTGATGTATAAAGAGATGTATGGATTGTATAAAAGTTTTGTATGAATTGTTTGTATGAGCTTATTGAGCCGTGGCTTTTAGAGAGAAAAGAGAGAAAGAAGTGAATTTTTCTTAAGCAAAAGTGTAAGTAAAAACTCTTATGCATACATGCTATATATATAGTGAAATATATAATACCTAACCATGGTTACTTCTCTAACCCTAGCCTTAGGTTAAGAAAGTCAAGTTGATTATTGTGTTAGTGTTTATTCTTATAATATCTAGATATTTACATATTCTAGATATTATGTACAGTTGGGAAAGTTATTGTTTTCTATCTTGAAATTTTCGGCATAATACATATATATGTGATGTTATATTTATTATTTTGAGTATTGGGTATAATCGTGGGTATTTGTTTAGGCGTAGTTAGGTTTTAGAACTTCCGGGAATGCCGAAACGCGTTTTATTACGAAACGTAAGCATTTTACGTAGTCAATAAATTATGATGAACAAAGTTAATAATTATCCTCTAATTACATCATATACACTTGTTAGATATAAACTTTTATTGTTATAATGCATGTGTACATTGTTATGATTCATTTTCTGTTTACGCGATTTAGCTTAACGATTTTAAAAATTAAAAGCGAAGCGTACGAGAAAAAAAAAATAAATAGTGAAATTAAATAGTAACATTGTAAATGACTTGAAAATACGGAATGTTACAATTAGGTGAGCTTAGTTTTCTATGGATGGATGTCTATAACCTATGTCTATTGATTTTTCCCTCTTTATATAGGGAGAGATCATGACTTTACAAATGAAGTAAATCAATAGGGTAATTTTTTTTTTTAAGGAAACTATTTAAATTACATTAAACCACATTAATATGTTTCCTAATCATTATCCTGTAGAATATTTGACCAAATCTTCGTATTTCTCCACCAGCTTGTAGAGTTTTATAATGACGACTTTGATCCTTTTGTTTCATTCTTTTATTCATTTTGTCTCATCAAATCAAGAATCCCAACAATCTTCCCCTATTTGATGATGACAAAACAAACAAAGTCGCGTACGAACTTCCCCTTAACTAGAGAAGTTGAGATGTAATCATCTCCTTAAATGAAACAAAATCTTTAATGCTTCCCCTTGATTTAAGATCTCCTTGAACATGTCACCACACATAATAAGCTGGCAAAGCAATAAACCTGTAATTTTCTTCCTTTTTTGGGTCTTCATCCAATAGGGGTCTTGTGATATGCAAACTTGGCATCATAACAGCTATAAAACAAATTACCACAATACTTATCCAGCCTTCTATACTCAAAATACCCGCCGCATGAAAGCATAATACGAAAAAATGACTTTGAGTAGTAGACAATATAACTAGAGTAGTAATAAATGACTAGCAGTAGTAACAAAACACTTCCCCTCTAGTGGTGCATGTAGATGGTTAAACATTTAAACAATAAGCTTCCCCTGAAACCAATATGTTTACCATCTCTTGAATCTTGAACTCTGTAGGCTCTATGTAGTGATCACTGATGAAGAAAATAGAGTTTAACGAATTTAATGAAGAAGTAGAATCTCCCAAACTTGTGTCTTATGTCTTGCACTATCCACGTGACGTCAAACTTGTAAATAAATATATGAAATATAAGTAGACCGCAACCTATTTGACAAATTCCTCATTCTTCTTATGAGATACTCATAAGTGATAGCAAATGTGAGCATTGAGCACCATAAGAAAAATCACACACCTTTGCTAGATTTTGACAAGTCTTCGTCAACACCATTTAAGCACGAACAAGTTATCTTAAAGCCAACCACAAACTTTTAAGATATTGATAGACAAGCACATGGTGTAGCTGTCGACCCCCCCCACCCCCACCCCCCCCTTTTCCCCCCCCCCCCCCCCCCCCCCCCCCCCCCCCCCTCTCCCCAACTACAACATAAATAAGAAATAATTAAACTGTTCTTCGTAATCACATGTCAATATCTCCAAACCGAGCCATAAAATCAATAAGAATAAACTATTTGAAAAATAGTTCTGTCCAAGATCCAAATCCATCCAAAAAACTAAGTACTGTCCGATATCGATCAATACAAGCAGCTGTAATAATTTATCGGATGACACTAGCAGTACAAACTCTTTCTCGGATGACAAAGGCAGTACAAACATTCAAGTGTAGCAGTACAAACATCCAACAGTACTAACCTTTATTGTTCGAACAGTTTTAACCATGAGCCCAATACTCGAACTTACTGTTGACAAATAACCATGAGCCAATAGTAGTCTGTAACTTAAATCCTTAATAGCATTCCGTAATAGTACAAAAATATAAATTATCTGAAGTACACTGCTTTTCTTTTGACAATACGAATTTGCTTTGCTTGTACAGTATTAATAGAATAGTAGTAACTTGCTTTTGCCTTCTTTTTGCCAAAGAGTATTAATCTTCTTAAATCCCGAACAATATTAACATAATACTTTTTGTAATATACATGAACACTTATTAGCAACAGCAGCACTAATGTATTTGCAACATTAATCTTTTATGGGCCCAATACAATTAAACTCATGCACGAAACTTGAGCCCAAGCAACCTTTACTGTTATAAACACGAACATAATCAACACAATTGTCTCCATACGCTATAACAAATTAGGGTTTGCATCCATTACATCAGAGCAACCCAAAATCACTGTGGTTCCATGTTCGTCGTACCAACGACAAAATTCATATGTGTTTATGTCAGATTCTTCACCAGTTTCATTTAAATCAGATCTTATACTCCTTCCAATTATCAACGAATCTTATAAAAAACATACCTGTTGTCCTTCTTCTTGTAACAAAACAACCATATTAGGGTTTCAAACATATTTTCTTCTCCACGCATCTGATGAACAATAAACTTTAGAACGTGCTTGCACCAATCCTCACACGCCATACAAACAAGATGAACACAGATCCAACACGAGCCACTAATAATAAAACCACGTATGCCCTAGATCTCTTAAAATCAAGATGACTTATACAAGAACAGCCACACACGATCTTGATGCTTTTTCTTGTAATATACGTTAAAATCTGAGAATTTTCGGATTTTTAGAAGACTAGTTTATCCTTTGACTTTTTGGTCTGGTTGACTACTACAAGAACAACCTCAAAATCACGTTTTTAACAGGTCGGCACCCTTAAAGCAATTTGATGTAAAACGAAAATTCCTGACAACTTTTTCAGTTTTGCCCTGAGAGACCTGGAAAACGAGTGAAAAGTGGAAACTGCAACGCAATCATATTCGAACCAACAAAACAACGCGAGCACACAAAAACAATTAAATTTGTTTTAATTTATCAGTATTCTATTTAATTAAAAATATTAAATAAAATTAGTAATCATTTTAATGAAAAAGCGTTTGTTGATAACGACGATAATACTCGAGCTTAAATTCATTTTTATTACGGACGAGACGAAACCGGTTCACAAAATGGATAACAGATATTTTATTAAATCTTATAAAATATTTATGAAACATTATCAAGTAAATACTCGTTTTTATCAGAAAAATGATTCGGAAAACAATGGCGCAAGTTTCGAGAGTTGAATCATCCGTTAAGTCACTCAAATGAGTCCCGAACCGCTTTTATCAAAAAGTATATGAAAAAGTTACATAATAAACCCTCAACTCTTATCAACTTGCCACTTCATTTTATAATTTTTATATATAAACAAAAATTTATACATTTTTTCATTTCATTCCATCTTATTATACACACACACTCCCTAAATCTCTCTCTCCCTCCTCCCATGTCCGGCCGCCCCACCGCCGGCCAGCCACCACCATCTCCGGCGACTTTTCCGGCCACCACCGCCGCGCCGCCGCCGGAAAACTTTTCCGGCGGAGTTTTCCGGTGAGCTCCAAAAAGACTCCTTATTTACCGATCTACCCGATCCACCAACTCACTCTCCTACACGCGCCTCTCCATCTCCCCACCGCCACCTCCGAAACTACATCACCGTCCCCCACCACTCACCACGCCACCGCGACTGTCACGAAACTCTTAGGTGCCGTTGCGTGTTTGTAAGATAAATCACCACGAGGGTGTTTATATTGTGTGGTCAGAAACACCACAACGAGGGTGCGTCGGGTTTATGGCAGCAAGAGGGGGGGGATGTTTGGCTTGGCATAATGATAAAGCAAGGGGCGGTTGGTTTTATAAAACGCCCACAAGGGAAGGTTTGTTTTGTGGGTCAAACCCACGGGGTGCGTGGGGTTGCGGGTTGTGACCACCTTAGGAGTCGTTTGGGGACAGGGGAGGTTGGGGTATCGGGGTTGGTTGTAAGCCCGAAGGGTGTTGTTGGTTTGCGGGTATTTCACAACAGCACGGGTGCGTGGGTTGGGGCTCCTTCCATGTTTATCTACAGGCCGAGGGTGGTGTGTGCGTCGGGGTGGGGGTGTTACGTCGGGGTGTCTGTTTGGTGGCGGACAGTCGGGGCAGCCGAGGGTGAGTCGGGTTCGGGTTAAACCCGACAAGGGTATGTTTGGTTCAAGTGTTATAGCAAGATTTGAGGTGTTATGTTGCGGGTTGACAGATTTGGGACGTTTGGGGTTAGTTGTAAACCGCACAAACGCGGGTGTTTGGTTCGACAGTCTCAAAAATAGGGGTGCGTTTGGGTGGTAGCCGCACCACATGGTCGCGGTTTGGCTAGTCACCAGCCCACCAAAAGGGTGCGTTTTGGCTAGGTTTACACCAAGCATAGGGTGAGTTGGTATTAAAAACAGCCAACAAGGGGGCTGTTTGGGTTGACACAGCCAAAGGGGTTTGTTTGGTTTTTGGGGGTTGACAGCCAAATAGGGGGTGTTTGGTTTGGGTTTTGGCCGAGTAGTGGTGTGCGTTTTGGTTTAGGTTTTTAACATAGATTAAGGGCGTGTTTGGTTTAAGAGAGAGACGCGAAGGACGTGTTTTTTGAGTTTAGCGAAAAACGAGGAATAAAACGATGGTTCGTTTGGTTTTTATATTCAAACAACAAACGAAAAATAACGAAAGGTTTTTATTAAAATATTAAATTGGACCAAAATTTATGGTGGTTTTAAATCGGTTAATAATAACTATAATATTTATTAATTGATTTAAATTTGATATAACGATATATATTATATATATATATATATATATATATATATATATATATATATATATATATATATATATATATATATATATGTTATATCTAGGAAACACGGACATTTGAGATATTGGAAACGCAAATAATCACAATATATATAGATATTGATCTAAAGGGAAATGACGAGCTTTACGGAAATGGAAAACGATATATATACGGGAATTTCATGGCGAAGTGTACATAACTTTTATATTTAGTAGTGTTTTACTAAAGTTTATAATCTATGTTTATAAAACCAATAAAAAAGGTGACTAAGTTATATTTTAAAATTTATTAAAGTAATTAACTGGACAATATACCTGACAACGGACGAAGCTCTATTTTCACATTATGACGGACTGTTTTAGACACGGGGACTTGTCAAGAAACGAAATATATTTTATAAAATATTAAATAATATTTTATAATGGTTATAAACGATTATCAACATTGGTTGTTTAATTCATAACGTTAAGACATGTGTCTACCGTTATTCAAAGTCTTTTTATTAATTTTAAATTGATTGTCAAACTATTTGGATTAATTAATTATCCACACTTATTATATAATACATGCGAGGTATTATATACTTTTCACTAATCTTTGGATTAATTGTCCTTGTGATATAACACACAGTATGAAGCATATAAGGGTTATTTTTCATATGTAATATATAAAGTATATATATCTATCACCACTTTGGGAATATTCTAAATTTATTTATTTATACCACACCAAACCATTACAACGTTTAAATCTTAAATCTTATATCAACGGCGTGCGTTGACTTAACAATTCACGGGAAACCAAAACATATTTAGGATAGTGAGACTTAGCCGTTAAGTTAAGCTGGCATCTTCTATAGGTAGGCAGAGAGTACGTCTTCAAGTTCGTATTTGTGCATATTAGATGCCTATAGGTCAATCATTCTTCATCATCAAAGGTGAATAGATGCTACCTATCTAATCGTTCTTATCAATCAAGGTGAGTCATAGCATTTCCCCCACTGTTTTACATGTTTTACATTATTTTGGGGGGAGAACATGCTTAGTTACAAATTCAAATTACTGTGTTTGATTTTTAAACTCGTTACCGGTGATCATTTTTCAACCCGTCTGCATAATGTTTACTAAGCATTTATGGTTGATTAAACTGTTTGGTTTACATATCATTCTACATATAGCGCGAGGAGGAAATAAAATATTGGGTTTACTTTTTTTTGAACGTTAAACGCCTTTCTATACTTTATTGATATGGATTACGCTTAGGTTGATGAACTATAAATCACTTGGAGGGTGAGCTGCGGAATGTTTAAGATAGATTCTATTTGGGGACTGACTATCCCGTTCGTGTGACTAGCTATCACCGGGAACGAACGTATTTTACATGTCGGATTACGATTGGTTTGGCGCCTGCGGGGTTCAACAATCACATTATACATTTATTGCACCGGGTGTCCTTGGAGGGGAGGGACACCTGGTAACGGGGGCGAAAATTATCTTTTATTATTGCCCGGGTGTCCTTGAAGAGGGGACACGGTTATCGGGGGAACTTTATTCTGTATTATCGCCCGGGTCTGTTCTTGGAGGGAACACCTACGATGGGTACACTTTTACTATGCCTTGAATAAAGTGGCATACATACAAGTCTACGTCACAGTTCATGAACTTAAAGTAATGGTAATCATGGTTTTATACACATTTGAATAAAGTGGCAATACATATTTTTGGATATTTGTGATCCAACTTTGACACGTACATTTTGGGACTATTTGGGGATAGAAATGGTCTTGCATATTTTACAGCTAAATGATTTCTAAAAATCATACATACATTTTGGAAGGACATTTAAGAATTTAAATGGTCACACAATTATTTTATGATACTGTAGGGAGACAGTAGTCATTAAACGTTTTTATATGACACTGTAATGATACAGTGGGCAGATACATTTATTGGAACTAACGTTTGTATTTACAGAAACCTATGAACTCACCAACTTTATGTTGACCTTTTTAAGCATGTTTTTCTCAGGGAAATTATATGCTCGGATTTCTTGAAGTGCATTGGAGTCTATACATTCAAGCTTTTCATTGTGATGCTATTATGGGGACAAATGTATATTAAATTTCAAAGATTTTGTTTTAAATCAACGAGATTGTTTTACAAACGACACATTTAGAGGTCGTTCTCTTGTATCTAGCGCTGTGTATTATGAAGTAGCACCCCATGTGGTATTCCGCTGCATTGTTGTATTTTTGGGGGTGTTACAATACGAATGATGAGATCAGAAACAAGAAACCCTTTATACATAATAACAATGATTAAAGATCGTATTGCATACCAATTAAGGTAGAGAGGACGATCATAAACATCATTATTGCAATTTAACATCAAAACCCCATAAAACTTTTTAACCACATCGATTTCTTGAAAATTAGGGTTTTTACGTTTCTTTAAAAACCTTGTAGATCCTAGATCAAGAGCAACCTTGCTCTGATACCAATTGATAAGATCGTTTAAAGCTCAAGATTGATTAGATCTTATATATCTAGGATGAACAATAACAATGATTGATAACACGCAGCGGAATAATAAAGAACACAATCAAAGTTATCACAAGGTTTTCTTTATTGAACGTTTCCCTATTACCCCAACTATAATTTGGGGCTACACCAACTAACTATGGTGTACTATTCGACTTTAATCAGTCGACTATGCTATGTAACTATCTAGACTCTCATTGGGAGAGCTCTAGTTTTCTATGGATGGATGTCTAAAACCTATGTCTATGATCTCTTTATATAGGGAGAGATCATGACTTACAAAGGAAGTAAATCAATAGATAAGGAAACTATTTAAATTACATTAAACCACATTAATATGTTTCCTAATCATTATCCTGTAGAGTTTTATAATGACGACTTTGATCCTTTAAATTACGTTCATTATCCTGTAGAGTTTTACATTTGACCAAATCTTCATATTTCTCCACCAGCTTGTAGAGTTTTATAATGACAACTTTGATCCTTTTTTTTCATTCTTTTATTCATTTTGTCTCATCAAATCAAGAATCCCAACAGTCATCATGAGATTTGGTGTAGGTCCGTAATCTTGTCTGTTTCTTCTCCAAATGAGCCCAAGTCATGTGCATTTCCTCTAAAAGCCATCCAAGTGCTAAAAACTAAAAACAAACGATTAAGCACATAATGTGGGCATATTTGCATAATTTAGGGGGTTAAATGACCCCGAAATAGTGTATAAAATGACACCTCATCAAATCCCCCTACACTTGGGATTTGCTTGTCCTCAAGCAAATGGGCTTTTCTACCTAGACAATAGCAATATGAGGGTCATTTAACCTACTCTTTAAAAGTATTTTACAATACAACTTTTTAGACCTCGTAATTAAAAGCACGGAAAGTATATACTAGCACCTCACATAAGTGTTTCAGATTCTCTCTTTCTCTCGGGTGTATAATAAATTATAACATAAAGGGGAAACAAAAAATCAACACTCATTATCTGTCATAGCATATAAATTACCATAGGCTTGGTAATGATCAAACTTTCACCGCTAGGCGCAAGCATTATTCATTACTATCCAAGAGGTCTTTTAAAGGGTTATGGGGTGTAGGTGTAAGATAACATTAATGAAAATGGAAACGGATGGGATATATTTGGGTGGCGACTTTGGGTGAATTTGGAGTGGAAGGGGTAGCTAATTATTTATACAAATACATGGTGGTTTGGTTGCTAAGCCAAGGACTCGGACAATATATACAAACTCTACAAAACTCTACACCAATCTCTTTCTTTTTCTTTTCTTGACTCTAATATAAACATAATCATAAGCAAATGGCAGCCCGTACATTTTTTTCACTCTTTTTTTATATACATTTTTTTTCGTACAATTTTCGTGTCTTGCATTGCTTAAACATATAATACATCTTGGGGGTTGATATGATACACCCATATACTTTGAACTTGCTACATACTCGATTATTTCATTCTAATTAATGTACCCGATTTTGTGGTTTTCTGGATCCAAAATAACATAGAAGCTTATTGAGCTCTAGTGGACGGTAATAAAATTAATTCTTTCCTATATTCTTCATTAGTGAATTACTATCATGAATTCTAATCGTTCCCAAAATTAGTATTTACAAGGATAAGAGACTTAGCAACCGTGTACTCAATTAATTAACTTGGGTTAAAACAATAATGTACTAAAGGTGAGTACATAAAAGGTAGGTTAAGGTAATTTGGGTATAACGATTGGTTTAAGGGTTAACAATGCTCTTCATTAATAATCCAGCTTAACCAGAAAATTACAAGAATCGTGAAAAGGATAGGCTCAGAGGGTTGTACTAGGGAAATCCTGCACTAAAAATGAGTGCATGGCAAGGGTGTGGGATAGTTATATGATCAGTGTGACCATCATAACATTTACAGGTTTAAAACATGGGTTAATCGTAGTGCCTCTTATCTAGCAAATCCTAATACTTACTATGCGGTCTCGGGATGCATCACAATAACAAG